>APFE030678961.1:116813-134068 GCA_000404065.3 Pinus taeda
GAAAGATCTATCCGAGAAATACCACTTTGGGAAGGGAAACATCGGTCCATGGACCCATGTTGCCCCTAGATTTCCCAAAAAACGTCGTTTAGGGCCTCAAAACGGCTCTGGAAGTTCAGGACCTGAAAAAATTGCTAAAAATAGTAAATTGTGCTACAATTACGGAAACTGAAAAACTGAAAGAGATAGTTGCGGGGGTCCAAATGGGATAGGGGGTGGCCACCAACCTCCACTTGGATCACCTACCCTTTTCAAAGACGCACACACTTATGCTTAGAAATGCCCCATTTGTCAAAAGCATGCTGCAAGACAACCTCGGTCAGCCGCTCCTCTCCCTTCTATAGTAGTAGAGAAACCGTTTCAAAAATGGGGACCAGATTCTATCACGGAGATCGTGAAACACTCAACAAAGAAACATAGGTATATACTCACGGCCATAGACTATTTCACAAGGTGTGTAGAAGCCATTCCATTACAGAAAATCAATGATGAAGAGGCAATATATTTTGTCAATTAGTACATTGTGGCCAAGTTCGGTGTTCCAACCTCCCTTGTCTTTTATAATGCTACTTATTTCTCGTCTTTAAAGTTATATGATTTTTCTTTGGAAAATAACATTATTTTAAAACATTCATCTAACTATTACCCCTAGGGAAATGGCCTAGAAGAATCCTCCAACAAGAACCTAATCCACATCATCAAGAAGAACTTACTGTCACACCAAAGAAACTGGCACAATTCCATAGGAAATTTCTTGTGGGTTGACCGGGCTACCCCAAAACCATCTCGGAACTTCCCCATATTTTTTGGTCTATAGGAAAGAAGCCATATTACCACCTAACTTGTACCTTCCCGCTATCTAGTTGTCACAAGAGTCGCAAGGCACCCCTTTCCCTACTGTGAAAAACTAAATCGAAACCCTCCTCAAAATGGAAGAGGAGAGAATAAAAACCAAGGAAAATTTTTCCATCCACCAAAGCCGAATCAAGAGATGTTTTGATTACAAATCTGTAGGGAATAATGAGTTCAACATGGGTGACCTAGTCCTCAAATGGGACAAATCTCATGACGAAAAAGTTAAACACACCAAATTCTAGGCCTTGTGGATTGGTCCTTTCCAAGTTAAGGAAAAAATATTACCAACATACCTACAAACTACAAACTTTGGAAGTGAGGGTTGAACCCATTCCCGTCAATGACCAAGACCTCAATTTTTATTTCAGCTAGAAATTCTCGTAGTTTCTTATCCACCCCTATACTATAATTTCCTTCCTATCATTTTCCATATTTTATTAGTTTAACCTTTCCTGTTGCCTTTGCCCTTTCACCTTCCTAATGCCTTTTATTTTATGTCTAATAATGTTTCTGCCTTCAATAAAATTTCTAGAACATCACTCTGGCTTGACACCCTAGGGTTGAGGTAACCTCTATACTAATGGTTGAACTATGTTTCTTTTTGTTCCTATATTTGATCAGACCTAAAGTCATGACCAAGGTTTGGAGTTGAAATCTGTTGTAGTGGGGAACTCGAGTCATCCATGGTACCTTATCTGTCAACAATTAGTCCTTGCTATTGACTTGGCTATGAGTTTTGAATGAATCTGTTATCCCATTGGCTCCAGAAGGGGAAAAGAACAACTTTAATGAGCATACATATTTCAGGAAAATAATAATGTCTCTAAAAAACCATAAACAACCTATCTTGCACGTAAAGTAAGTCGGGATCCCTCATCCACCTAGGCTATTAAATTCAATATGAATAAGTGCTACTAAGCACATGTGAATAAGTTCTAATGAACACATGAATTAAATCAACAAGGGAAAAAGGATTGAGAAGGGCTCCCTGCACAAAGAGGCGATGTGACAACTCTATCAGGGTATTTTCCAGGCTCGCTAGAAGTAGAGAAACACTTGTGATTTCTAGATAGTTACTTTGTTGGGGTACTATTTAGGCTCGTTGGCAGTGGAGCAACACCACAAATCTATAATTATTATATCGAAAAACTTTACAATTCATTTCATTATCCAGACCCTTATGTCGAGCCAGTAGAAAGGTCTTTACTATGTATGATAATAAGCCAAGTCATAGTAGTTAGGGACTCTTGATCAATACCAAGGGAAGACTTGGAGATGTTGATGGGCCCCGCAACCTTGAGACAAATCACTCATAAATTTTTTCTTTACCCACGACCAAGTGCAAGTAGAGATACTAAGGTTCTACCAACGAATCACCAATTGTTTTAGTCGATGCAAAAACCCTCCAAATTCCCTGGCTTTTCAAATTTTGGAGGCCTTGTACTATGTCCATGAATATTTCCTATTTCTGAAACCTCGTCGGCCAACCAAAGCCCTTCTAATCCTGTCACAAGCCTAACTCTCAAAGACTCAAAGGCTTATTTTTCTGCCCAAGTTGCAGGTCGCATCAAATCAAGTCCCATGAGCCTAAAAGTTGCGACCATGTGACCTACTTCAGTTTGTGGCCACGTTAAGTTGCTATGTCACAAGGAATATTTTGTGACCTATCACCCCCGTGTGACTTTGCAACCTCACTAGGTTTTAAGGTCACAAACCTGTCGAAGCAAACACCTTGCGACCATGTGACTTCGCAAACTCCTTAATTGCATAGGTCGCATAGGTCGCTCATACTCCTTAAGGTCCATATTAGGTACCTTATGTATCTCACTCTACATCACCTTTTGAGAATTTTGTACATAAATATTTTCCTTGTACATGAGGAAACCATTCTCATTCAACTCATATTATTAGTACTTGGGATGTAAATTACCTTACTGTAGGTTCAACTTAATTTGCATGTTATTGCTAATAAAAATTAACAATTCCAAAATTCTTATTTTTAAATCATATTTGCTTATATTTATGGCTACAACATGCATTCTTCTACTAAGTGAATCAAGTAGCTTATTTTCCTTCCCTTTAATATGCTTGATTTCAAAATGATACTCAACCAATAATCAAGCCAATTAAGTTGTCTAGAATTCAAGGTTGGTTTTCTTAAAAATGATTTAGACCCTTGTACTATGTTATCCCATCCTTTATTATTAGCAAATATTACTAGGGAACCCCAAGATGACACACTTGGGATTATGTACCCATTCTTCAAAAAATATTCAAGCTTCATTTCCAATTCTTTAATAACTTGTATGCTCATTCTATTTAGAAATGACAACAAGAAATTCTAGTTTAATTTGTCCTTGAATTAAAATGAGAGTTAAAATCAAATTCTATTCTCATAGAAAATTGTAAATAGTTAATTAAGTTTAATTAACTTAATTAGGTTAGGAATTTCGAGTTGAAAGTATTTTTGTATTTGTGTATATGTTCTCCCTAAGTTTTAGGGGTCCACTATGAGTTTAAGTTGAGTTGGAAATTACATCACTCAGTTTACTGAGTTAAGTTAAGTTAAATTATTTCCAAAATATTTTTGGAACTCGTAGAGGACAAATAGTCAGTTGGTGCACTAGTGCATCCACTAGTGTTACTCTAAGTAACTAAATATTCCCTCATGAGAAACTCATGCATGTCAATTCTGAGAAAGACTTAGTTGAGACTAGAGTGTAGGGATAGTGTACTATCAGTTGATGATTTACTGGAGTGTAAATATCATGCATGCATCAAAGATTGATCCTATGTTTGGATTGCGCAGTATGGATTCCCGTTAAATACGAGCTATTCAGCCTAGAAATTACCGAAGAGATTAGGAGCTTGGAAAGCTACAAAATTTGCTAGGTATTGGCCAAGACCTAGCTTGTGAGATGAGAGAGTTGAGGGAAGAAGTGTGTGGTGAAGGCGAGGCAAATAATCCTTGAGGGAGTTCAAGACCACATTGTCTCGAGTCTCCATGGAAAGGAAATTCTATATGCTATGTGGAAAACATTGACAGACTTGTATCAGAACAATAGTGACCAAAGGAAATTGGCATTGAAGGACAAAATTTGAAAAATCAAAATGGAGAAAGGCGAGATGATTCCAAAATACTTGACCAAGTTCACTCAATGTCATTATGAACTTGGAAGTGTTGGAATCACGGTTTCCGAGGATGATATGGTGAGCCTCTCTCTTCTAGGACTCCCAAAGAGTTGCATAGTTATCAGGACTCTATCAATGGGTAGGAGAATCTTCTAAATTGGGAACGATTGTGGCCAGATTCGATGTAGGAGGAGATTAGGAGGAACACTAGGGATGGTTGTTCATCAAAGACTGGTGTTGAAGAGAATTGTTCCTTATAGATTAAGGTGAAGAAGGGGGAAAGGAAATATTCCCATTCCAAATCAGATTCTTTTCATGGAGGTAAGAAGAAATACATGACGAAAGTTAAGTTCTTTCATTGGGCCATTTTTCTACAAATTGTCCACTCAAGAAGTCCAAGAAGAAGTCCTCAAGAGGAGCGACGGGTGAGGTTTTGGTCTCTCAATTTGAATTTGACTTTTCCCTCATTGTATGCATGGTGTCATCAAAATGGGAAGTGTATGGTACTTAGACAGTGGAGCTTCATTCTATATGACTAGTGACAAATATTTATTTAGTGACCTCGAGGAGAAAGATCTATAGATGCATATTGAGATGGGTGAAGATAGGAAGTATAGTGTTACTGGATTGGGCATGATTACTTTTCAGAGGGATCATGGGGCTCCACTCATCTTGAATAATGTTATGTATGTGCGCGGGTTGAAGAAGAACTTGGTGTCCATTTTCATGCTTGAGGATAGAGGCTATGATGTGATCTTCTCAAAAGGAAAGGCATCCCTTCGACACATAGCTACGGGTCAAGTAAAGAATATAGAGACTCAGGTGAAGAATATCTATAATTTGGAGGTAGAAGAGTGTGTTGCTCTGAGCACAAAATAAGAAAGGGTACATAGGTGAGACATTGGTGAGTTGTGGCACAAGTGATTGGACCATTTGCATCATGGGGCTTTGAAGATATCGCATCAAATCTCTAGTTGTCTTCCCAAAGGTATACTTCAGCAAGTTGATTCATGCAAGGGGTGTACTTTTGGGAAATACACCAGATGTTCCTTTCACGACAGAGACAATCAAGCAAAGGCTATTTTAGAGCGAGTCCATTTAGATGTGTGTGGACCATTCTCAATAGTATCCACAACCAAACACAAGTATTATGTTATATATGTTGATGAATATTTTGGTAATTGCTCGATATTTTTCATGTAGAAAAAGGATAAAAATTTCACAAAGTTTTATGAGTTTAAATCATTGGTGGAGAAAGAGTCAGGAAAGAAGGTTAAATCTATACAGAGTAATAACGGTGGTGAGTATGTTTCAAATGAGTTTAAGAAATTTTGTGCAGCGGAAGGGATTAAATGAGAGTTGATGGTAGCCCATAACCCTCGGTAAAATGGGGTGGCTGAGAGGAAGAACGTAAGCATAGTAGGGGGAGTGAGGGTGGTGTTGCATGATCAAGGCCTACCACTACACTTGTGGGTTAAGGCATGTGTTATGAAACTAGCTCACAAAAGGATAGAAAAGATAGATGAATGCCTTAAAAATGAGCCTCTTCGAGAGGGCAACCTCCTTTACATTACACAAATGAATAATTCTTGGAAGATTCAAATGACGAAACCTCCTTTCTATATATAGGAGTTTAAGGGGTCACAATATAACCAAGCCAACCTAACAATAATAATATAAAGGCACAAAAATAATAATAGAGGGATTTTATGGGGCACAGTAATAACAATATGGGGACAATAAGGGCACAAAAATATTATTAAAGGATACAACTACAATATTAATGGGGTATCAATAGTATTATACGGACCTAACATGCTCCTCTCCTTCAAAAAAGTGTTGTCCTCAACGCTTGAGTAGTTCTGGATGCTTCTGTATAAAATTCTCATCCTCCCATGTGGAATCTTCAGTGGATAAGTTCTTCCACTTGATGAGATACTTTGAAATGGATCGATTTCGTAGTTGTTGAGTTCTTGTTTCTATGACTTATTCTGGTTCCAATATAATTTTTCCTTCCTCATCAAGTTTTGGCAATATTGTTTGAACTGGGAGCTTGTCACCTATAACCTTATTTAACCATGAAACATGGAAAACTGGGTGCACTCGAGAAGCTACAAGAAGATCCAATTTGTATGTCATAGTAACAATCTTTTGCAACACCTTGTATAGACCATAATACTTTGGTGACAATTTGTTATCCTTCTTAGCTTGCTTGAGGGAAATTTGTTTATATGGTTGTAGCCGTAGGAATACCCAATCACCTACATCAAAACTTCTTTCACTGCAATGTTGATCTTCCTGTTGTTTCATTCTATTCTGCGGCAACACGAGGTTATCCTTTAAGAGTTGGAGAAATTGTTGTTGATGCCCGATGTGACGTTCCACTGCTTGAACCTTAGAATTTTCTCTTAAATATGATGTGATGGATGGTGGCTGATATCCATAAAGTTCCGTAAATGGGGTCATTTTTGTTGCAGTATGGAAGGAAGTGTCATATCACCATTTAGCCAGAGGCAACCATTTGACCCATTGTTTCTGTTTATCAGATACAAAGCAATGAAGATATCCTTCCAAACATTTGTTTACTATCTCCGTTTGCCCATCATATTGAGGATGATAAGATGACTTATGAGCTAACTGAGTACCAAGACAAGAAAATAATTTTGTCCAAAAATTTCCTGTAAAAATTGGATCTTTGTCACTTACAATAATCTTTGGGTTTCCATGTAGCTTTTGAATTGTTTCCATAAATGTCGTAGAAACTGTACTGGCTTTAAATGGATGTGATAATGCACAAAAGTGTGCATACTTGGTAAGTCTGTCAACTACCACCATGATGACACTCTTTCCCTCAGACTTGGGTAAACCTGTGATAAAATCCATTGAAACCTCCTCCCAACGTTGGCTGGGAATGGATAAAGGTTGTAATAGAGTCGGTGTCTTAATTGTTTCAACTTTATTTTGTTGGCAAACCAAACGTTCCACCACAAACTTTGAATATCTGATTTAAGGCCATCCCAAAAAAATTCCTTCTTAACCCTGTGGTAAGTTTTTAAAAATCCTAAGTGCTCTCCTAAGGGAGAAGTGTGCAATTCCATAAGAATCTTTTGTTTTAGCTGGGAATTCTTACAGAGGTATATGCGATATCTGTACCATAACGAATCATTTTTCCAGCTAAATGTATCAGATGTACTGGAATCTTGTTGTAATTTTCAAATAAGTTCCCACAATTCTTCATCATTCTTCCATTCGTCCCTTGCATCATTTATCCAATCTGGTTGGATAATAGAAATGGTGCACAACAATGCTTCCACATCCTCATCCTTTCTTGAGAGTGCATCTGCCACAACATTTTTCTTCGCTTTTTTCTATATGATTTCAAAGTCATAACCCAACATCTTTGTGACCCATTTTTCTTGTTCTTTAGAGGATAATCTTTGTTATAAAAAGTATTTAAGGCTATCATGATCCATTTTCACCTTGAAGTGTCTTCCCATTAGGTAGGGTCACCATATCTTAAGTGCATGTAGTATTGCCAACATTTCCTTCTCATAAATAGCTTTGTGTAAATACTTTCCCTTGATTGGATGACTTTCGAAAGCAATGGGTCTTTCATATTGCATTAAAACAGCACCAATTCCATTTCCAGAAGCATCATTTGTGAAGTCTGGTGTAGCTAAGACCAGTGCTTGGCACATTGCCTCTTTAAGATCTTCGAAGGCCTTTGTTGCTTCTAGAGTCCATGAAAATGCATCTTTCTTCAACAATGTTGTTAGAGGTGCTGCTATTGTCCCATAATTCTTAACAAACTTGTGATAATACCCTGTCAACCCAAGAAATCCTCGCAAATACTTTATGGATGTGGGGATTTACCATTCCTTAATGGCTTTAATTTTGCTAGGGTCTACCTTAACTCCTTCATGAGATACAATATGACCCAGATATTCCACCTCTTGTACTCCAAAGAAACATTTGGATCTTTTTGCATATAATTGTTTCTCCTCCAATAGTGGTAGCACCCTGTCAACATGTTCAACATGATCCTTCCAAGACTTGTTGTAGATTTGTATATCATCAAAAAATACTAACACAAATTTTCTAAGGAAGGGTTTGAAAATGGAATTCATCAAACCTTGAAATGTAGAAGGTGGATTGGTAAGGCCAAAGGCATGACCAAAAACTCATAGTGACCCTCATGAGTTCTAAATGTTGATTTCGGAATGTCTTGAGTCCTCATTCAATTTTGATGATATCCTGAATGATGATCTAACTTGGGGAAGTAAATTGATCCATGCAATTGATCCAATAATTCATCAATGACAGGAATGGGAAACTTATCTTTAATAGTGAGCTTGTTGAGCTCCCTATAATCGAGACACATGTGCCATGATCCATCCTTCTTGTGCACCAACACTACTGGAGCAGAGAAAGAACTTTGGCTAGCTTGAATTATACCAGCCTCCAGCATTTCTGCAACCATACTCTCAATTTCACTCTTTTGGGCATAGGGATATCTATACGACCTGATGTTTGGAGGAACACTTCCTGGAATCAAATGAATAGCATGATCATGATCACGAATAGGTGGGAGACCTTTGGGAGTCTCAAATACCTTGGAATGATTTTCCAAGACTTTTTGGAGATATGGAGCAATAGATGATTTCGATGTGGAAACATCTAGTGAACATAATTGTGTAATTACACCTCGTTGTTCCTTTTTTAGAAGCTTTTTCATACCGTTAAAGCTTATTATCTTTCCCTATTTCCCTACAATACCCCTTAATTCAAATTCCTTTCCTTCCGCACAAAATTTCATGAAAATTTCTTGAAAGTTAAAAGCTATTGTACCCAAGGATTGTAGCCATTGCACTCCTAGTACAACATCAACACCTCCCATTGGAACGGAAAGCATTGGGCTTTCAAATACATATTCTCCCATGGATAGCTTGATATTATGGCACATTCCAAAGCAATTTATCATTCCTCCATTTGCAACCATCACTTGACACTCTGGTGCTAGATATAGGAAGAAATTCAATTCTTTTGCTATCTAACAATGAATAAAACTGTGGGTACTTCCTGAATCAATCAACACTATTACCTTTTTCTTCTTGATTTGTCCTTCTATCTTGATGGTTTGAGGAGTGGTAATTCCAGCCAATGCATTACAAGATATGGTTGGATTCATTTCTTATTTATCTAGGCTTTTGTTCTAGAGTATCTCTTCTTTTTACGTTTTTGCTCCTTTTCTTCTTCCTCTTCACAATCTATGTAGAATAATTTCTTCTCAGCACACTTATGACATTTAGTGTATTTGCTATCACAACTGTAACAAAGCCCTTTTTCTCTTTTTTCTTCCAATTTTCGTGGTGTCAACCTTATAGGTTGTGGAAGGATAGGGGCAACAACACTTCCATCTTTATAGTTGTGAGTGGTATGCTTCGTGGTTGCCATAATTTTGCTTTCCATTTTTCTTGCTAACTTGAATGCCTTCTCTAATGAATCAGGTTCCCAAAGGTGAACATCATGTTGGATATTATCCTTTAAAGTCCCTATGAACACATCAATCCTATGCTCCTCTGGCATATTTTTACTCTTATGTTCAATTTTTGGAACTCCTCAATCTGCTCCATTATTGAACCCTTTTGTTTGAGACTTATCAATTGGCTAAAAAAAGTGTTGCTTTTTGTATCATCATAATGTGCTGTCAATTCTTCCATAAAAATTGCCCAAGTGATAATTTGTTTACGAGAGCAAAGCCATTGATACCATATAAACTAATTTGGTTCCAAATATAAAGTTGCAATACGTATCTTTTATGTGTTTTTCACATTATTGAGATCGGAAAATTGCTCCATCTGTAATACCCATGTTGCGGGATCCTTGCCATCAAACTTCCTCATATCGATTTTCAGAATATGGTGGGTCTTCGATCCAACATTAAAGTCTATGGAATCATGATTAACATTTCTTTTGTTCTCATCATGAGTTTCCTTTACTACCCTTTCACCATTAGTGGCCATTTCGTGTAGCAACTTATTCAAATTTATCTTCAATTCTTCCATCTTATCATCCATGCCATCCATTTTAGCATCCATGCCATTCATCTTAGCGTCCATGCCATTCATCTTAGCTTCCATGCCATCCATATGAGCTTCTACGCCTTTCTTTAAACAATCCATCTTAGCTTCTACACCTTTCTTTAAACCATCCATCTTAGCTTCTACATCTTTCTTTAGACCATCCATCTTAGATTCTATTACTTTTTGTGCAAGTGACACTTGTTGCACTTGGTCTCAAAATTTTGATATATCATGTTGCATTTCTTCCTCTTCTTCATGAGTCATGCTAGAGCTTTCAGGTTGCTTACTAGGCTTTTGCATTTTCTTTCCTTGGGGCATCAATTACTGATAATAACGCTTTACTATGCCCTTTGAATTCCTTCAAACTAATTTTTCAAACCAAGCTTATGCAAAAATTTTAAAAACACTACACACATTTTTTCACTTTGTAGGAGCTTGATATTGAATCTGTTGTATCTCTATAATTTCGGATCATCCAGTTCTGAAATTACGACCTGTAGTAGCCGTCTGCATCCTCTTTCCAATGCCACCAGTCTGATCCAAATTGGATTCTTCAAGGAAGAGTTATGAACAATCTCCCAAAATGACTTGATTATAGACCTTTCCAGAAGAGCAAACTTGTATGAAGTGCCACGTGTCACTGTTTTGACATTTGGCTCTAAAAAATATATAGAGGAAACGACATTCCATCCTCTTTCTGTACCTTCTTACAAAATTTCAATATGATGCTCAGAGAGAAAGTTATGAATATTTTCCCCAGGTCACCTGTTTGGAATGTAATTTAGGAGTCTGCAAAAAGACAAACTTCCTTAGATCATATCTCCGAAAATATAGCATGAAAAGCTCTGACATTTGGACCCAAGGTTCAGTGTGATTTCGTCTCAAATGGGTTTTTTTTTCACTTCTAAAACCTTGTAGAAAAAAAGTTATAGCGAAAATGCGACGATGACCTATTTGGAGCAGCGAAACCCTAGAATCTAAAGCTCTGATACCAAATGTTATGAAACTAGCTCACAAAAAGATAGAAAAGATAGATGAACGCCTTAGAAATAAGCCTCTTCGAGGGGGAAACCTCCTTTACATTACACAAATGAACAATTCTTGGAAGATTCAAATGAAAAAACCTCCTTTCTATATATAGGAGTCTAAGGGGTTACAATATAACCAAGCCGACCTAACAATAATAATATAAAGGCACAAAAATAACAATAGAGGGATTCTATGGGGCACAGTAATAACAATATGGGGACAATAAGGGCATAATAATATTAATAAGGGATACAACTACAATATTAATGGGGGAATCACTAGTATTATAGGGACCTAACAGCATGCAGCACAGTGTTTATGTTCAAATTCGTAGCCCACATTAGATATTTGAGATGAAGAAACCAGAGGAGGCTTATTCTAGTAAGAGGCCAGATGTTGGTCACTTCAGGATTTTTGGGTCATTGGTATATTTCCATGTGACTAAAGATGCATGGAATAATCTTGAGCCGACAATAGAGTTGGGGATATTTGTGGGGTACACTGATACGCCACACTACTATTGGGTGTACTTGCCGACTAGCAGGATGACAATGGTTTGCAAGGATGTCAAATTCAATGAATAGAAGTCCATACAAGTTTCCCTTGAGAGGGAACTTAAGCTACATGCGGATGAGGAGATTTTAGCTCCTAAGACTAAGGAATCTCAGATTGATGTAGAGCAACCACATGCAGAGGATCTGAAAGTGGAGACATCCACTTAGGCAAAGTTTTCCAAAGAGGGAATAAAGCGCACTAGAGAGGCTGACAAATTGTTGGATGATCCACTAAAGAATGTGGGAGAACCCACTTCTTAGCAAAGGAATAAGAGGTCACCCGAGAGGTACACTAGATACATGGCTCTTATGGGTGAATATGTTGTGGCAGAGCCATCTTCCATTAAGGAAGTAGTGCAGCAGCCAATTTGCATTGATGCCATGGTGGAGGAGTATGACTCCATAGTTTGTAACATTGTTTGGAATGTGGTCCCGAGACGAGAGGAAAAATCAATGGTGAGCTCTCGTTGGCTTTACAAGGTAAATAAAGCTACATATGGTATTGTGGAGAAGCATAAGGCTATATTTTTGTTCCATGGCTTTTCAAAGGTAGAGGCGATTGACTATGATGAGACCTTTGCTCCTGTTGCAAGGTACTCATTAATCAAATCTATATTGGCACTATCAGCACATATGGGTTAGAAGATACATTAGATGGATGTGAAGACAACCTTCCTTAATGGAATGATTGAGGAAGAGGTGTACATAGAGTAGCCTGAAGGTTTTGAAACCTTTGACCATGAGTCACATGTGCGCCAGCTCAAGAGAGTGTTGTATGGGCTGAAGTAAGAACCCCATGCTTGGTACACCGGTATAGATAGTTACTTCACTGGGTTGGGCTTCACAAAGAGTGAAGTAGATGTGAACTTGTACCACATAGTGGTGGAAGGTAAACTATTGATCATTGTACTTTATGTTGATGATCTCATACTAACATGTGATGATAGCAAATCAAATATTGCAAGGAAGACCTTGCAAGAGAGTTTGAGATGAAGGATATGGGGCTTATGCATTACTTTCTTGGCATGGAGATATGACAGGGAGATGCAGAGTTGTTTGTGTCTCAGAGCAGGTATGTCAACGAGATACTCAAGAGATTCTACATGGAGAGCAATAAACCCATGGAGACTCCTCTAGCAGGTAACTGGAGGAAGGAGGATGCTACTTCCAGAGAAGTAGTGGAAGATACTATTTACAGGCATCTTGTGGGTTCACTCATGTACTTGGTGAACACATGAGTGAATGTGTTATGCAGTTAACCAGCTTAGTCAAGTGATGGTTAGGGCTACCAAGTTATATTGGAAGGTGACAAAGGATTTGTTGAGATACTTTAAGGAACTTCTCAGTATGGACTATGGTAGAAACGGATAAAGGGAGTGAAGCTTCAAGGCTTCACCGATGCAAATTGGGCAGGGAGTCCATCTAATAGGAAGAGCACATCAGGAGGGATTTTCAATATTGAGTCAGCAATAGTTTCTTAGTACAAGAGGAAATAGAGATCGTTTGCACTCAATTCGGCAAAGGAAGAGTACATGGTTGCAATTCAGACAGCATGTGAGGCCATCTGGATAAGGAAGAACCTGGTTGGTTTTATTGATTAGAAGATGGATCCAACTGTAGTTTACTACGATAACCAGAGGTGTATCAAACTCTTTGAAAATCAATTTTTTCATGATCGGTCCAAGCATATTGATATTCAATATCATTATCTCAGAGATTATGTGTTGAGGTAGATCATGTTGTTAGAGTACATTCCCACGAAGGAGCAAGATGCTAAAATTTTTACAAAGGAACTGTCAAGATGTAAATTCGAGTTCCATAGAGACGAGATAGGGGTAGCTGATAATCCCTTTCTTGTTGAGAGGGAGTGTTGAGAAATGGCAACAAGAAATTCCAATTTAATATGTCCTTGAATTAAAATGAGAGTTGAAATTAAATTCTATTCTCATAGCAATTTGTAAATAGTTAATTCAGTTTAATTAACTTAATTAGATTAGGAATTTCGAGTTGGAAGTCTTTTTGTAGTTGTGTATATGTTCTCCCTAAGTTTTAGGGGTCTAGTATGAGTTTAAGTTGAGTTGGAAATTAGATCACTTAGTTTACTGAGTTAAGTTAAGTTAAATTATTTCCAAATTATTTTTGGAACTAATAGAGGATGAATAGTCAGTAATTAAACTAGTGCATCCACTAGTGTTACTCCAGTTAACTGAAGTTTCCCTCATGAGAAACTCATGCATGTTAGTTCTGAGAAAGACCTAGTTGAGACTAGAGTACAGGAACAATGTACTATTAGTTGTATTATTTACTGTAGTGTAAATATCATGCATGCATTAGAGATTGATCCTATGTTTGGATTGCGCAGTTTTGGAAGCATGAATTCCCTCTAAGCTATTCATCCTAGCAATTATGCAAGAGATTAGGAGCTTGGAGAACTACAGAATTGGCTAAGTGTTGGACAAGAGCTAGCTTGTGAGCTAAGATAGTTGAACATACTTGTGTGGAATTGTTAGGCCCATATACTACTAGTGTAACCCCTTATTTTTATTAGTAAAATCCCCTTATTATATTTTTGTGCCCATAGTCCCCATATTGTTATTATTGTGCCCTTACATTATTATTGTTATGTCAACTCTGATTATATTATTACCCCTTAGACTCCTATATATAGAAAGGAGGTCTTGTCATTTGTATCATCTAAGAATTGTTCATTTGTGTAATGTAAAGGAGGCTACCCCCTCGAAGACATTGAATTCTAAGGCACTTATCTTTCTTTTCTATCTTTTTGTGAGCTAGTTACATAACATTGGTACCAGAGCTTTGGATTCTAGGGTTTAGTTGCTCCAAACAGGTCATCGTGGCATTTTCACTATAACTTTTTTTCTGCGACATTTCAGAAGCTTAAAAAAGCCCATTTGAGACAAAATCTCGCTGAACCTCGGGTCTAAATTTTAGATCTTGTCTCGCTATATTTTAGGATATATGATCTAAGGAATTTAAGGTTTTTGCAAGCTCCAGAATTTCATCTAAAACAGGTCATCTTGGAATTTTTGCTAGAACATTTTCGCTTCAAAGTTTCAGAACCTAAAAAAAACCTCATTTGAGAAGAAATTTGTCTAAACCTCATATCCAAATTTCAAATCTTATCTCACTATACTTTCGGATATATGATTTGAGGAATTTAGGGTTTTTGCAGACTCCCAAATCACATCCTAAATAGGTGACCTTGGGAAAATCGTCATAACGTTCTCTCTAAGCATCAGATTGAAATTTCATAAGAAGTTACAGAAAGAGGACAAACTTTATTTTGTTTGGGTATAATTTTCAGAACCTAAGGTTGAAACAGTGACAAATGTCACGTTGTACAAGTTCACTCTACTAAACTAGTCTATAATTAGGTCATCACGGGAGATTGGGAATAGATCTTTCTTCAGGAATCCGATTGCAATCAGACTTGTAAAGTTAGAAAGAGGACTCATAGGGCTATTACAAACCAAAATTTCAAAACTTAAAGATCTGAAAGTATAGAGTTATAGTCGTTTCAAGATCGAGCTCCTAAAATCAAGAAAAAACGAGATGAGGAAGTTTGATGGCAAGGATCTGTAAATTGGATACTACAGATGGAGAAATATTTTGATCTACATGGTGTACCACTGTTACAAAAGGTACATATTGCATCTAGTTATTTAGAACTGAATCAATTTTTATGGGATAAAGGGCTTTGTTCTCATAAATCACTTGTCACGTGGTCAATTTTCATGGAGGAAATGGTAGCACATTATGAGGATACAAAGAGAAACAACTTCTTTAGCCAATTGATAAATCTCAAACAAAAGGATTAAGGACTTCCAAAAATTGAATATAAGGGTAATTGATATTCCAAAGAAGAAAATGGTTTATGTCTTCATATGGACTTTAAAGGATAACATTCAACATGAGGTTCGTCTTTGGGAACCTGATTTATTGGAGAAGGCATTCAGGGTGGCAAGAAAAATTGAAAGAGAAATTATGGAAACAAAGAATGCCACCACTCATGACTATAATTATGGAAGTGTTTTTCCTCCTAGCCTTCAACAACCTACAAGGTTTACACCACAAAAATTGGAAGAAAAAAGAGAAAAAGGGCTTTGTTACAATTGTGATAGAAAATAGGCTAAAGGTCATAAGTGTGCTGAGAAGAAATTATTTTACATAGATTATGAAGAGGAGGAAGAAAAGGATCAAGAAACATCAAAAGAAGAGGATATACACTAGGAACCCACCCCAGAGAAAGAAGAAATGAATCTGACCATATCTTGTAAAGCATAGGAAAGAATTATCACTCCTCAAACTCTCGAGATAGAAGGACATATCAATAAGAAAAATGTTCAAGAAGTGAAATATCACATCGAGAAAGAAGAAATGAATCCAACCATATCTTTTAATGCATTGGCTAGAATTACCACTCGTCAAACTATCAATATAGAAAGACATATCAAGAAGAAAATGTTCAAGAATTGAAAGATCACATCGAACATTAAGAAAAGAACCCGACCATATCTTGTAATGCATTGGAAGAAATTGCCACTCCTCAAACTATCAAGATAGAAGTACATATCAAGAAGAAAATGGCGACAGTGTTGATTGATTCAGGCAGTACCCATAATTTATTCATTGTAAGATAGCCAAGGAATTGAATTTCTTCCTATATCTAGCACCAGAGTGTCAAGTGGTGGTTGCAAGTGGAGGAAACATAAATTGCTCTAGAAAGTGCCATAATATCAAGCTATCCATGGGAGAATATGTATTGAATAGCCCAATGCTTTCCATTCCAATGGGTGGTGTTGATGTTTTACTAGGAGTCCAATGGCTACAAACTTTGGGTACGACAGATTTTATTTTCAAGAACCTTTCTTGAATTTTTTTTCGGAAGGAAAGGAAGTTGAATTGAGGGTTATCGAAGGGAAACCTAGAAAGATAATCAACTCTAACATCATGAAAAATATTCTAAATAAAGAACAATGAAGCGTATTGCACAATTATGTTCACTAGAGGATCCCACATCAAAATCATGTATTTCACTAGATCTCCAAAACGTTTTGGACAATCATTCCAAGGTATTTGAGACTCCCAAAGGCCTCCCACCTATTTTTGATCATGATCGTGCTATTCATTTCATTCAAGGAAGTGTTCCTCCAAACAGAAAGCCTTACAGATATCCATATGCCCCAAGGAGTGGGAACTCATTCAAAAGTTGCAGAAGATCCCAATTCAAATAGTATTAAAAGAACTTGATGTTGAGCCTCACGCCTGCACTTCTTTACACATCCTCTCAGCCTCCTTTTCTTATTCATTTCCTTCTTTTGCCACTCATTCCCTCCATTAAATTGTTCAAATCATTGTATTTTAGGACTTTTTACATGGTTTTCTAATTATGCTAATGACTGTGTTGTTGGTTTAGAATTTTGGTTCAAAGTGCTGCGTCTCCGCAGCTGATCCTGGTTTCCGCAGCCAACCCCAGATTCCGCAGCTTTTTTATTAAATGATATGTTCCAGGTGTCCTCCAGGAAGAAGAGCCACATGGGCAAGTTCGTGGAACCAAGGACATGGTGTGTGTCCTTCCAGC
>APFE030678964.1:14874-29958 GCA_000404065.3 Pinus taeda
ATATTCATAACATTACTTTCCTTTTCGAAAAAGCTTTGTCCTCAAAGCTTATTGTTGATAAGGCATGTCATCTACTTCTTTCTCTTGTAATCTATTTATATCCTTCGGAACTTTCCAAGTTGTCATCTTTGATAATACAAGATGATAGAATCCTGTGAGTGATAAACAAAACTGAGAAGGAATCTAACCACCCTAAATTAATTTTCTATGGAATCTTGTCGTTACTGGATTTGCAAACAAATTGAGATGTCATCCTTTATGATTTGGGTATCAATAAGGAGGAGTTGCGATTTTATTTCCCATTAAAATGTTTGTGGCAATTTCTTGACTTACTTGAAGTAATTTATTTCCTTCACATACTTAATTCAATTGGTTAAATGTTGGACTTTCACGTGGAATTTTTGTCGTTTGAACTACAACATCTTATATGTTTTTCCTTCAATTGATTGTCATCTTCTTGAGTTGTGATATTGATTGCATCAGTATTCATTCATTTTTCTTCAACTTGGGTTGTTACGTATGAAGACTTTGACGTTTCATTCATGGCAAGTTCTTCTAATTCATGTTACAATGATTTTTTATCATTGTTATGTTTCTTAATTTGAGTAAGTAGACTTCAATTATGATTTCTGAGATGTAAGAGTTCTTTAGTTTCTAATTCATCAACCTTATTTTCAGTGTTTTGATGTTTAAGCTTTTCATATTTTAAATCTCTGATTTGTCCTAATAACTTTTGATTAAGGTTTTTTAAGTGCAAATTTCCTTCTTCCTTTTCTGATAGATTCTCGTTAAATTTCTTCTCGAGACATTACTTTTCTTCTTTTAATTTTTTCTTTGTAGCTTTAGACTTCTTGACCTTTGCAAGTAATATTTTACTATGCTCGCTTAGATGCAAAATTTCTCTATTATTTTCTATTGATTCTTCGTAAAACATATCTCCAAGATCTTTATATTTATTTTTCGATGCCTCGTTTTTTTTTGTTGAAGTTTTATGAGTTCTTCATTTAATCTTTTAATTTGAGTCTGTGCATTACCTTGATATTCTTCCATAGTAAACAAATTCCGACATGTTGGACAAAACACTGTGTAATTTTTTAAAGTTGACAAGTATTCGAATTCTGTTTTACAAAATGAAGATCTGGTCCAAAATGTAGAATTATGTATGCAATCCATAGTTTATTCATTCACTTTCGAATTATATTCCCTTCTTTTTCTTCAGAGGTTGACTCCCTTTTGTGTTCGTCGATAGTTTTGTCAAACGATACTTTAACTAAGGAGTTTATATCAATGTTGCAAACATCGACGTCAGAATAAAATTAGCAAAGGTCCGGAAAACCAAAATATCATAAAAATTGAGAAAATATCGGTAAAAATCAGCCAACATCAGCAGAATTAAGATACCACCAAAATATCGATAAAAATCGGCAAACATCGGTTAGGAAAAAAAATCACGATTTTCGATTTTGTCGCTATAAGATTGAGATGTTTGCAACATTGGTTTATATATTAAGTTGAAAAATGGGTAGCTTCAATCGGTATTTTCACTAGCTAAATCAAAGGAATTATGTATTTTCAATTTGTTCAAGTTAGCTTGTTGCACTCATATTTGTCAAAACTCGAAGGAAGCAGAAGTACAAATTTTTTCAATAGGATCAGATCATCTATCAACAATTTTATGTGTCATTATAAACCCATTTTGCAAGTTATGTAACATAAATGATCCTAGTAAGACCTTGAGCGTATGTTACAACCTAGGTAAGCCTATTATTTTGGCAAAAAGTTTCATCTTAGGAGGTTTTTCCCCTCACTAACTCATGTGTGTTTCTAAACACAGATAGTCGGCAAAGTTTTTCCCTCCAGCCTCACCCCAAAGCTAGGGTCGAAATTGTAAATCTTATGTAAAAAATATTTTAATCCATGGTCATGTTGACCACTGGAGAGGCACCTAATGATTATATGAAGACTCCATGCCCAAGGATGATCCAAAAGACACTTGTACTATCAGATATCCTCAGTCAACAGAGTTTTTTAACTCTACTTCTATCTTCTCATCATCTTTCTTGTACCCAGATTCCACACCCTATGGGGAATTGTAATAAGTGATACTAGTAATGATGAGTTTTAAGTCTGTAACAGGCCTAGGATGTTGAGACTCGATCAGCAAATGAGTACACCTTGGAGTGTTTTTTTTATTTGGTTAATTATCCCTTTTACAAAGGCGGATAATTTTCTAAATTTTTTCACTCATGTTTTACCCCAAAGCCAGGGTAATAGTTTGAAGGTTGAACCCTTGACACATCTTAGTGTCTAGCATCGATGTATATTACCATACTAGATTACACAAAAAAATCATGGAATTTTGTTAGGTCTAGGTAGTCATTTTTTTATTTTTTAGATTTCCCACAGATCAAAATCTGCAAATGAAATTGTATTTAAATTGTAATAAGTGTAGTCCATAAAAGTTGTATGGGGTATGAGTAATCAAAATTACACCTTTCACCCTCAAATTTCTACTTTGGCCCACTTTGAGGGGTTAATAATGTGTTTTAGACCTTCAAAACCCATTTTTCCTAAGTTTAGTGGGAAATCCGGCAATTAATTAAGCCATAAATTAAATAAATGGAGAAAAATAAATATCCACACATGCTAAATGTTCTGGAAATATGGTGGAAAATTATGGGGGAGTTAAAGTGAAGTCTCAAGGTGATGTGGACTCCTAAAATCAAGGAAAGGACATGTGCTCAAATAAAATTGAATTTCTAGCATTAAATGAAAACACTGCTTGGAAATTCGAGTTTGTGAAGTTAATGCACATTTAGGAGGGTTTGGGAGAATATTTGGTGGAGATTTTTGTGGGAAATTGTCCCCACATGGGTTATCACCCATATACACTTGTCATTGCACCATAAAATTCGAATTTCGTACATAAGCAAAGAAGAAAATGATGTCCACTTGCCAGAATTCGATTTTACACTTGGCATTGGAGCTTTATTCAACAAATTCAAATTTTTCTTTGGGATTGTCACGTCATGCCACTTGTTTAATCACTTCCACATTGGGATTAGCTCCAATGCCATTTATCATTGTCATTCTTCATTGGGATTTGCCCCCAACTCTCTATATAATAGAGCCATGGGCTCTCACATTGTATCATATTGTTATTAGCTATTGTGCTTGCGAAAGCGCTGCTGCTTTCTACACTTTCAGAAATATTAATAAAGACTTTGGGGTTTCATTCATGAGGTGTTCCTCCTTTTCGAGTGGGATGAATTGTTGAACATTGGTATAATTCCTCTTACTGATGCTTTGATCTAATTTGCTTCCATATGCTCTTGTAGATTTGTTAATGCAGAGGCGTTGACATTTGATTTAGAAGCATGCTATAGGTATAGAATGCTCTAGTTGGTTTTAAATAAATCTCTAGAGTTCCTTATCATTGTTTGTTGTCCAAGTTTCAAGCAATTATTGTGAGGACTCCCCTTGAAGTATAGTTGAGAACTTTGAAGGGCCCTCTTCTCATTGTAATATTAATAGAAGATCTAACTTGCTTATGAGAGCTTGGGATTTCTCCCATGGTATCATATCTCCCCATTTAGAGTGAAGTTTCTCTTGGGTGGATTGACATTTGCATGGTTTAAACTTTCATACTTCATTCACTTGCATGCTTTAATTGGGAATTAACACAACCTCACTATCACATTTCATTAAGTTAAAGTTTGTTACAATTTCATTTGAGTTTTGCATTTTCTTTCTCATTGTTGCTTGGAGCTACAAGCTTACACTTTACTTTGGGCAATTCATCCTTTACATGCAAGCATTTTATATTCTTAACAAACTTTGATTCGTTTCCATTTACCCTGGTAAATTGTTTCATGAGCACTTGAATACATGCTTCAATTTTATGCTACATTGTTATCTTGAATATTGGAGCAATTTATTGTCATTGTCTATTTGAAACACATTTTACTTTCAAGCAAATCACTTGTATCATTTAATTCATTGATGAAACACATGCAACACTTATAAGCTAATTATATTCCTCCAATTGAAGTTATAATTGCAACTTATCTTGAACACTATTTCATTTTCAAGCATTGCAAATCAATCTCTTTGAAGCATTTGCATGTATCATTATTTTAATTTGTGGAATTAACAAAATTTGCATTTCATCTAGGCATTTTAGTGTAGGAAGGCTCCAAGCCTCATTAAAATTTTACCTTCAACATAAGTTGGTTGAAGTAGGCATCTTAGGGATCCTCTACTCCTCTATTGACTCCTCGTTGTGAGATCCATATCATTGGCCGAGGGTGAGGTCTGAGAATTGAAGAGTTAAACTGTAATCTTGTTGTAGAACTAATTAATAAAATTAACCAAGAGCATTTTCCATTACATTTACTTTATTTGTTTCTTGATGGTTTAAGTTTTCATATGAAAAATCTATTCCAAAAGCAAGTATTGTAATCACATTTCAAACAAGTGTTTTATTTTCATGTTTCAAGTCTAATTGCATATTGATGTCTTGGTTTAGCACTTCCTTTCTTTTACATTTCCAAGTTAATTACTAATTTTTGGGTTTTGGCAAGATATGTTTCACATGTTTTGATTTATAAAGTTGATTATCTCAAAAGCATTTTGTATCGTATATATCTTGTGCTAACAATTCTTATTTACATTTCAGGGTGACTTTGTTTTCTCTTTTGAGAGCATTGCATTTTACTTTGAGAAAATATATCTTTAAATTGTTGAGCAAATTACTTACAAAGCACTGGTTTTATGGTTTTTAATCATATTAATGATTGGCATTGTTATTTCAAGTTGTTCACTTCATATTTGCTCATAAATCTTTATAAGTAATCCATTTTCAGTATAACACTCTCCTAGAAACTCACATCTTTTAACTTAACTTTTTATTAGGGACCACCCCCCTTAGCTAACGTAGGAGATAGCTCAAACGGAGAGAGTCGGGATTAGTGTGACAGCCCTTTCTCTAAGTTCCCTGCCACCAACCAGACCTTGAAGACTTTTCTCACTGACTTGTAGGTAGGTGTAGGCAGCAGAGTCAACAAGTCCCTCATATTTCGACGTCATGGTTAAAATATTAGAGGGTGGAAAAAATAATTAATCCCCTCAAGTCTCAATTAATTAATTCTTCTCGCAAAAATAATTAAATCCTAGGCCAAAATATTAATTCATTAAAGTCAAATTAAATTGTCTTAGGAAAATTATTTCTCCAAGCAGAAAAATTCATGGGCCTTAAAAGGAGTAATTTTTTAAGATCCTCCACCAAAGGAATATTGTATATTTCAAGAAAATTTGGACCGTTGGGCTTTGATGGTTAAGTCAATGTCAAATTTATTAGGAGAATTAACTCAAAATAATTAAATTTGAGCTAATAAAAATGGAGTAAGATAAAAAATTCAAATTTCTTCAAAAGTAAAAATTCAACGACTAAGATTTAAAGATCTTCAAGAGTTTATCAACGGTTGAGATTATTTTGACAAGGATCAACGAAACTAGCCATTATTTTCCACTAGGAGGATTTAGCTATGAGAGTCATTTGAGTCTTTAGCACCGTGATCTGTGGCTAGAAAATTGTCGTTGAAGCTTTCATGTAAATTATTGTCCTGATGGGAACTTTTTTTTCTATCATAATAAAGACTTTAGAGTGCAATTTCAAGGTGTTCCATGTTCATGATTTGTGGTATGTATTGACTACATGCTTTCCTACATTGTGTTGAATATTAGTAAGATCTGTTTTCGTTAGAAGGAGATAAAAGCATGCTATTGATAGTTTTGAGTTAATCTTAGGTGGTTTGATTCCCCATATAATTAACAAATTGTCTTGAGATAAATACATAGTGTTTACAGAACAAATTGTCTTGAGATAAATACATAGTGTTTATAGGTACTTCAGTACCTGGCCTCCAAATTCACAAACTTGGGGAGGAATTATTTTGCTTGGACCCCAAATATTTGTATGGTGGATTTAATCTTCGCTAACGCTATAGTGTACATTGGGTTTCTAAAGTATTTTCAGCCATTCATCAAAGAAAATACTTCATAAAATATATATATATATTATATATAATATAATATATATATATATATCATTGCAAACAATAATTTCTTCAATGGATTGGCATTTTATCTCTAATAAATTGTTTTGTAGTGACTTTGGGGTTAACATTGTGTTTTCAGGTGGCCATCTTCATTGGAAGTCTTACTAGCCATCTACAAGGCTCGAAGGCCTCTTGGTTTGTTATCTGAACCCTAGTTTTTCAGTGTTTTACCACTACTATAATTTTTGCTTTTAACAATGATATATAAGAGCTAAAATCACATTTAATTTGGTCAAAATAACTCAAAATTGCAAAATTTGAATTTTCCTAAATTTTTGCCATTTTGGGCATTGGTTATCTAACCTAGATCTGATTTTTTGTTTGCTAGAATTTTACTACATAATTGAATATATCAGATCTGGACTTTTGCTAAAAAATTCACCTAAAAGGCTCAAAATTTCAAATTTTCAGTTTTGGTAATTTTTTCCCAGTTCCAGCATTTTTGGCATTTGTTCAAGTGCTAATAGCTCACTGGTTTTTTGATTTCCTCATTGTTGTAACAAGTTTTTCAAATCTGATATTTTCTTAATATCACTCTAAAAGCCCAAAAGCCTTAATCTTTTCAATTTTGATAATTTTTTCCTAGTTTTTGCCATATTGGGAATTTAGTATAGCATCATTAACTTGTTGATCTAATGATTTGTTTACCGCTGTAATAAGTTACTTCAGATCTGACATAATATTGAATACTCCAATTTAAAATGGGCTAAATTCATAAATTTACATCTACTAATCATTCGGAAAATTTTCTGTTTCATATATTTGGTAAATTCCATGATCTAAAGTGATATTTTTCCTATTGTCACAAGTCTAATAAGTGTTGGAATTTTCTGAAATATTACTACTAATTTGGATATTTGGGATCTAACACTTGTTTGTTTTGCTCCAAGTTACAAAGATTTCTAAATTTTACATTTAAAGCACTCATATATTTACGCACTAAATTTTTTATTGTGTGGTAGCTTAAGTTGTTTTAACACTTGGAATCTAATTGGCATTGTGATAAAAACATTTTGAGTAAATTTTATTGACATCATGTAATCATTGGCTAATTGACAAATTGGATAATTTATTCCAAGTATCTTGTGGATTGATTCATTGGCATTTGTATTCTTAAGCACTTCCCTTGTATTAAGATTGTCCTCTAATTGTTGTTAAGTACTGTTGTCATAAGGAGTAATCATAATTTGAGTACTTAAACAATTTCACTCATCATCTTTGCACGAGCATTCTAGGATCGAACTTGCACTAAAAACTTATTTCCTAGCATAAGCTAGGTTGATAAACCCTTAGGGCAACCCTTTCCGATTATCTTGAGGGATTCAGCTATTCTTAGTGGTTAACACAGTGAAATTTTTCATGTATAACTACTTGATGATTGGAATGGTCTAAAGAAGTAATATTGTATTATTGGAAGTAGTTATCAGTTTGAAAATTTGCATTAACCTTGCTTGCATTAGTAAACTCAACATATTCTTTGTATGGAAAAGCAACTTCTTCAAAATATAATAAAGTCCCCTTTATAACTTTGATTAGAACTTTTAAATTAAATTTGGGCTTATTTTTTTAATTGTCTCTCTCTTCTTCTTCTTCTTCTTCTTCTTCTTCTTCTTTTCTAACTTTATACTAAAAGTAATACAATAATAATTTTACTTTAAATCATTTTTTTGTTTACTTTGATAAAAGCTATGTTGCATGAGTTATGGATCGTGGGAACGTTGGGAACTTGGGTACGGTGTCAGGAAATGGCTAATCGTGATCGTAATATATATAATAAAAAATAAAAATAAAATACATTTTTTAATAATATAATTTATATAATAATCAAAATTAATATTGAATCAAAATATTCAAATATTACAAACATAATCTCTCTTATATACAAATATATTCTCTAGGTGTCTCTCTCCTGAGTCTCTCCCTTTTATATATATAAAATGTCAAGTTCATTATCATTTCTCTGACACATGACCATGCTTCGAAACAATCTGGCTTTAAAATACGAAGGAACAGTTTTGCATATGTTTCTCTAATTATTCTTATGAGAAAAAGCAAAGCAATTGTTGATTTTTGGTAGCATCAGATGTGCTCTAGCCATGAAATTTGGTGGAGAGGCTAAGACACATGAAATCTCCAAGACCCAGAAATTGTTTAGGGAAATTCCACCCAGATAAAGAGATATTAAAATAATTAATATTTTTAATGGGGTTCCTAAGTCTAAACTTAGAAAAAATAAAATATTAATGTCTATTAATATAAAATGGGTGAGAAAGTTCTAAATAACGAGGATCAAGCCAAATATAAACTTAGTCGTTGATTAGGGACATAATTTTGGACGTTGAATCGTCAACAGGAAAAGTATAAGAAGGGGCTTGAGGGTCAGTGGGAGATACACCAAGTTGATTAGTCAATTCGATTTTCTAGGGCAGGGTTTGTTGAGAGATCAAGTTAGTGATCTGTTGCAACGAGGAGCAATTCGGCAAAAGGCCGAGAATACATAGCAGAGAGGCAGAGATAGTGTCGGAGAGACAACGCAGAGGCAGCCTGGGCTAACGCAAGGGCAACTAGAGCTGACGCAAAGGTTTGGAGGGCCAACGTTGGTGACACAGGAGGATGAGAAACAGACACAGAGCTGACGCTTGCAGACACAGCGCTGATGCAAGCAGAGGTAGAGCTGACACAGGCAGACGCAGAGCTGATGCCGGCAGATGCAGAGCTGACGCAGGCAAACGCAGAGGATAGCAGAGCTAACGCTGGGTAGAAATAGCTACGTTGTGGTGTTTTTGTGGGGCCCTGGAGAGCGACGCAGTACTGGAGAGAAGCTTGGAACAGCTTTCGTTGTCCAGCTCAGGAGCAGTTGAAGTCATTGTGGGAATCATCATCTGGTTGCTAATCAGCAAGAACATCTGTCTCTGGAGCAAGGTATTTCTGCCAAGGAAAATCTCTGAAGGGTGAACCATTTTTGGCACCCTAGTTGTATTCAAAAAACTGCATGATAATAAAACCCTCATATCTGCTACATCGTTTTCCCGCATTGGGTTTTTCCGGGAACAATTGTCCAAGAATAATGATGTCCCTTGTGTTGTCTCAGTTTATTTCAGTTGCTGATCTGTATGTTTGCAAAGGCTGCAATTGTGTTTATTTCAAATTTATGTATATAAATAACTTGTTAATGTAAAGAACAAGTAGGAGATAATAAACTAGATATTGCAGTAGGGGTTTCTGATGTGTTAGATTCAGAAATTTTCACATGGTATCAAAAGGATTGCAGATCATAGGAGGACTGAAGACACCAATTGAAATCTAAAAATTTGCAAGAGAAGCAGTTGTCCCGAGAGACAGCATTGTTCCAGAGCAGAAGCAGCAAGAGAAGAAGTGATGCAGAGCCTGCATCATCATTTCGAGCCAAGAGAAGGGCTAGCACAGAGGCAGAGAGAGGCAGAAGAGTCTCATGACGAGCCACGTCATCCTACTCAACCAGGTAGGACTAACGCAGTTGGCCAAAGAAGCAGATTCAGCCTTTGCCAGGATTGTGCAGAGCTTGAAAGGCTCAGTTTCTTCAGTTGTTGGGGCTTGGGGAGCTGTGTGCAGATTGCGATTTAAGGAGCTGGTGGGATGTTGTTTCTATCTGTGCATAACAGTGTCTAAGGAGACGGAACCAAGGTAGAGGGAAGCACTATCTCGACAGATTTCTAGCCAAGAAATCCAGATCTGAGTTGCAGCAGCAAAGGGGGATTAGAGAGGAGTGATTCTACAGTTGGTCGATTTCCAGGAGGGAAGTCGAGACTCAGAGTGAGTTTAGAAGAGGAGCAGAGATGGCAGTGAATGGATTCAGGGATTAGGACAGATTGGACGGGGCTTCCAATTTGTCATCTGGAAGGCCAGGATCCTGGTAATCTTAGATAAACATCGCATCAGGGACTATGCTTTGAAAACCGTAGCTATCTCAGTTGACCCAACTGCTAATGAGAAGTATGAGGAGGTCGAAGCGAAGGCAAAATGCATGATCCTAGACGAGGTCAAAAATCATGTCATACCACATATTGTTGAGAAGAACACAGCAAGGGAGATGTGGGAGGCCCTAACCACCTTATACCAGGGCTCTTCCGTGCAGTGGAAGATGTTGTTGGAGAATCAGCTGAGATCATATCAGATGAGAAAGGAGAGGAGATAGATCACTTCCTCCTCAAGTTGCAAGGAATTTGCAACCAACTTGCTTCTGTGGGGTCTACACTAGATCTAGAATTTATGGTCAGGACTGCTCTGAATGCGGTCTCCGAGGACTGGGAGACGTTTTTCCAAGGCATCTTAGGCAGAGCGACTCTCCCTATTTGGGAGGAGATGTGGACAGCACTTCGACAAGAATAGATCAAAAGGTTGACCAAGGCAGGGAGTAGTGGTAAAGGAGTTTAAGTCAAGAAAAAGGAGGAGGAGGATGCAGCTCTAGCATCTACGGGACAGTAGGGGGTTCAGAAGAGGAAGAAGAAGGACATCTCCAAGGTCAAGTGCTTCAACTATGGGGAGCTAGTACATTATTCATCTTAGTGCCCCAGGAACAAAGGCAAGGGAGAAGCTTCTGATTCAAAGGTAGCTCCAGCTAAAGCGGAGAAGGATGTTCAGACTAATAACAATTGTGCCATGAGTGCTCATGAACCTCTAGAGAAGAGGTGGGGAGACATCGAGCTATAGTCAGGAGAACTACATGCTAAGGGGCAAGATCATTGAGGTGCCCAAACTCTTGGATCACATCCGGCTACGAAAGCCTTTAACGACAGTAGCATGATGACAAGTGTTGGGTGGAGAAAAGTGTGGTGGAGCAACAAAGCAGGGCCACACTGCAAAGTTCTATAGCAGCGCAGTAGAGGTTGCAGTAGTGCGAAAGGCATAGAAGAGGTTGCACCAACACAGTGGCAACAGAGGGAGCACAGGTTAGCAACAGAGGCAGCTTCAGCATCACGAGGCCTCCAAACTAACCGAGATGTTAATGGTTGGGAGAAGTCAGTTACTTACTTCTCAGTAACTGAATTGCAATGCAACAGTTAGCAGTGACAGTGCTAGGGGCAACATGGGCAACGTATTGAGAGGGAGTTGCAGTACAGATGTAGCAGTGGTAGTGGCAGTGTCATGGGCAGCAGTACAGGAAGCAGCAGTGCAGGGATGTGAGGCAGCAGGCCAAGCATCAACACAAGTACCGATGCGGAAGATCAATGTTGTGTTTCAATGGTGAAGCATTACTAGAGCACATTCCCCGCTAAGAGGGAGTGTTGATTTTTGGTAGCATCAAATGTGCTCTAGCCATGAAATTTGGTGGAGAGGCTAAGGCACATGAGATCTCCAAAACCCAGAAATCGTTTGGGGAAATTCCTTCTGAATGGAGAGATACTACAATAATTAATATTTTTAGTGGGGTTCCTAAGTCTAAACTTAGGAGAATTAAAATATTAATGTGTATTAATATAAAATGGGTGAGAAAGTTCTAAATAATGAGGATCAAGTCAAATCTAATCTTAGTCGTTGATTAGGAACTTAATCTCAGTCATTGAATCATTGACAGAAAAAGTATAAGAAGGGGCTTGAAGGTCAATTAGAGATACACCAAGTTGATCAGTCAATTCGATTTTCTAGAGCGAGGTTTGCTGAGAAATAAAGTTAGTGATTTGTTGCAGTGAGGAACAGTTCGGCAGAAGGCCGAGAATACCTAACAGAGAGGCAGAGATAGTGTCTGAGAGACAGCGCAGAGGCAGCTTGGGCCGAGACAGAGGTAGCCAGAGCTAACGCAAAGGTTTGGAGGGCCAGTGCTGGTGATGCAGGAGGCTGAGAAATGATGCGGAGCTAACGCAGGCAGACGTAAAGGCTGGCAGAGCTGGCGCAGGCAAACGCAGAGGTTGGCAGAGCTGACGCTAGGCAGAAAGAGTTGCCTTATGCTGTTTTCGTAGGGCAGACTGAGAGCTGAGAGGCAGATGCAAAGCCATAGAGGGTGATGCAGTCCCTGGAAGGTGACACAGTTCCAGAGAGAAGCTTGGAGCATCTTTCGTTGTCCAACTGAAGAACAGTCGAAGTCACTATGGGAATCATCATCCGGTTGCTGATCAACTAGAATATTTGTCTCCAGAGCAAGGTATTTCAGCCAAGGAAAATCTCTGAAGGGTGAGCCATTTTTGGCTGTTAGGTCCCTATAATACTAGTGATTACCCCATTACTATTGTAGTTTTATCCCTTATTAATATTGTTGTGCCCCTATTGTCCCCATATTGTTATTACTATGCCCCATAGAATCCCTCTATTGTTATTTTTTGTGCCTTTATATTATTATTGTTGTGTCGACTGTGTTATATTGTGACGCCTTAGACTCCTATATATAAAAAGTAGGTTTTGTCATTTGAATCATCAAGGAATCATTCATTTGTGTAATGTAAAGGAGGTTGCCCCCTCAAAAAGGCTGAATTCTAAGGCATTGATCTATCTTTTCTATCCTTTTATGAGTTGTTTCATAACATTTGGTATCAGAGCTTTTGGATTCTAGGGTTTCACTGCTCCAAATAGGTCATCGTGGCATTTTCACTATAACTTTTTTCTACAACGTTTCAAAAGCAGACCAACAAAAAAAAAAACCAATTTGAGACAAATTCACACTGAACCTTGGGTCCAAATTTCAGATATTTTTGCGCTATATTTGCGGAGATATGACCTGAGGAAGTTGGTCTTTTTGCAGACTCTTGAATTACATTCCAAACAGGTGACCTGGGGAAAATCGTCATAACTCTCTCTGAGCATCGGATTGAAATTTCGTAAGAAGTTACAGAAAGAGGACTGACTGTAGTTTCTTGTATATATTTTCAGAGCCAAAGGTCGAAATAGGGACACGTGGCAGGTCGTACAAGTTCGCTCTACTGAACTAGTCTATAATCAAGTCACTATGAGAGATTTGGCATAACTCTTCCTTGGAGAATCCAATTTGGATTAGACTGGTGCCATTGGAAAGAGGACACGGAGGGCTACTACAGGTCGCAATTTAAAAACTGAATGATCCAAAATTATAGAGATACAACAGAGTCAATATCGAGCTCCTACAGAGTGAGAAAAGGTGTGTAGATTTTCTTAAATGCTTGCTTAAGCTTGGTTTGAAAAATTATTTTTAAGGAATTCAAAAGACATAGTAGAGTATTATTATCGGTAACTGATGCCCTGAGGAAAGAAAATGCAAACACCTAGTAAGCAACTTAAAAGCTCTAGCATGACTCATGAAGAAGAGGAAGAAATACTACATGATATATCAAAATTACAAGACCAAATGCAACAAATGTCACTCTCACAAAAGCTAACAGAATCTAAGATAAATGGTGTGGAAGCTAAGATGAATGGCATGGAAGCTAAGATGGACAATTTGAAGATAGATTTGAACACAAATTTGAAGATAGGCATGGCAGATTTGAAAACAGATTTGACAAATTTCCTACAAGAAATACTTACTAATGGTGAAAGGTAGTAAAGGAAACTCATGATGCAAACAAAAGAAATGTTAATCATGATTTCATAGACTCTAATGTTGGATTGAAGACCCACCACATTCCAAAAATCGATATGAGAAACTTTGATGGCAAGGATCCTGTAACATGGATATTACAGATAGAGCAATTTTTCGATCTCTAATGTGCAAAACACACAAAAGGTACATATTGCAACTTTATATTTGGAACCAAATCAGTTTGTATGTTATCAATGGCTTTGCTCTCGTAAACAAATTATCACTTGGGCAATTTTTGTGGAAGAATTGACAGCACATTATGAGGATACAAAAAGCAACACTTTTTTTAGCCAATTGATAAATCTCAAACAAAAGGGTTCAATAATGGAGCACATTGAGGAGTTCCAAAAATTGAACATAAGGGTAAAAATTTTTCCAGAGGAGCATAGGATTCATGTGTTTATACGGACTTTAAAGGATAATATCTAACGTGATGTTTGCCTTTGGGAACCTGATTCATTAGAGAAGGCATTCAGGTTAGCAAGAAAAATGGAAAGCAAAATTATGGCAACCAAGAAACATACCACTCACAACTATAAAGATGGAAGTGTTGTTGGCCCTAGTCTTCCACAACCTATAAGGTTGACACCACAACAATTGGAAGAAAAAAGAGCAAAAGGGCTTTGTTACAGTTGTGATAGAAAATACACTAAAGGTCATAAGTGTGCTGAGAAGAAATTATTCTACATAGATTGTGAAGAGGAAGAAGAAAAGGAGCAAGAAATGTCAAAAGAAGAGGATATATTCCAGGAAAAAATCCTAGATGAAGAACAAATGAATCCAACCATATCTTGTAATGCATTGGCGGGAATTACCACTCCTCAAACCATCAAGATAGAAGGACAAATCAAGAAGAAAAAGGTAATAGTGTCGATTGATTCAGGAAGTACTCACAATTTTATTCATTGTAAGGTAGCAAAAGAATTGAATCGCTTCTTATATCCAGCACCAGAGTGTCAAGTGATGGTTGCAAATGGAGGAACAATAAATCGCTCTGGAAAGTGCCATAATATCAAGCTATCCATGGGAGAATATGTATTGACTAGCCCAATGCTTTCCATTCCAATGGGAGGTGCTGATGTTGTATTAGGAGTCCAATGGCTACAATCCTTGGGTACAATAGCTTTTAATTTTCAAGAACTTTTCATGAAATTTTCTGTGGAAGGAAAGAAAGTCGAATTAAGGGGTTTTGCAGGGAAATTGGGAAAGATAATCAGTTCTAACGGTATGACAAAGCTTCTAAAAAAGGGACAAAGGGGTGTAATTGCACAATTATGTTCACTAGATGTTTCCACATTGAATCATCTATTTCTCCAAATCTCCAAAAAGTCTTGAACAATCATTCCAAGGTATTTGAGACTCACAAAGGTCTCCCACCTATTTGTGATCATGATCATGCTATTCATCTGATTCCAGGAAGTGTTCCTCCAAACATCAGGC
>APFE030678968.1:0-26391 GCA_000404065.3 Pinus taeda
TTAACAAAATTTCATTTATTTTTTCAAATGACCATAACATCATGAATGGTTATGGATTTTTTGTAAGTATCACTATTCAATGAATCTTTGAGAAGTATTTTTAAGCAATATATATTGTTAATTAGTACCAAATCCATGTTTTGTGATGGTAGAATTTTAGATGTTTGTGTTTTTATTTTATGTAATGTATTGGTTTGTTTCTTTGTGTTTGTATGTCTATAAATTCTTAAGCATAAAAAACGTTTATTAGAATAACTTGATACAAATAAATTGTATGATGATTTTAAGAATGCATAGTATCCAATGTGAGAATTACACTTCAAATGAATTGAATGCTTGCATAGCTTATCTATGCTCAATTTAATAAAAGTTCACTTTTTTTGGTCAATGACCATGACATCATGAATGAAAATGTATTTTTTTTTGTAACCACCACTATTCAATGTGTGTATTTTAAAATTACAATTATTTTAAACTAATATATTCTTATAATTGATTACAATTTTATGTTTTATGGTAGAGTTTCAAATGTTTTTGATTATATTTTATTTTTTTGTATATGTTTGTGTTTGTGCATATATAATGGCTTCATCCGTACCTAATGATCGTATATAACAATTACACTTTAAATGAGTTGAATTTGGGTATTAACTTATTTTATGTGAAAATTGATATTCAATTTAATAACATCTCTTTTATTTCTAAAAATGATCATAACATTTATCAATTAAAATATATTTGAATAATGAAAATAACTATAATATCACAAATGATTATGATAATAAATTTTTTGCAAGCACAATTGCTCAATACATTTAAACAGGTACACCACAAAACATTCATCATAATTTGCAAGAAATTATGTACTTTAGAAATTAATTAGCTAGAAATTGATGCTTTATAATGATATAATGTTAAAATGTGTTTTTTATTTTTTAATATGGATTTATTTGTTGTGTTATTTTTCTCTTTTTGTGTCATGATTTTACAGACACATAATATCATAATATTATACGAAAACGAGCAAAAAGTTAAATCTTATATTCTAACTCACTTATCTTCAATTTAATTTGTTTGCAAATATTTTAATCAAAATATATTTAAAAAAATACAAACATGGAGTTGAATTTTTATCCTTTGATTTATGTTTGTTTTTAATTTAATAAATTAATTTTCAAAGCAAAGAAAATTATTTAAAAAAATATAACTTTCCTTTTTAAACATGTTAAATATGTCTTTTTGAAGGTGCTTATGTTTCCTCTAATTACAAAATTGAATTGTAATAAGCATTGGTAAATTTATATTATGACCTTAATTGAATATTCAATTGCCCCTAACAATTCAAAGTGCATCAAGTGATGTGACATATGACAGTGTGAGTATTTATTTTTATTAATAATACAAGAAAATTTGTCTTTTTGTGTTATGATTCTTGAAAAAATATTAAAGGCTTAAATGTGATATTGGACTTCTAATTCACATGGAATGAGTTGCACCCAAGAAGAGGAAAGATAAAAAGTTTTAAAAAGGTTCTCCTTTTTGCTAGAGTTGAATTGTCGGTTTTGCAGACTACCAAGAAAACACATGACTCAATAAAAAGTTTCGTGTGTGAAATTCACTTAAAATGATTGTTGGAGATAAAATGAGTTCGATAAAATATATAGGTATATTCAGAAAGAATTATTGTACTCATACCCCAAAATTAGCAAGATGTTGCTAAGGGTCAAGGAAATGTAAATTGGAAAAAGACTACTATTTGTTTTCCAGGGAAGTAGGAGTTAGAGCTTTGGGGGAAGTACATGGAAACATAGTTATTGGTTGGAGGAATCCAATATCCTTTAATCTATTTCCATCAAGAAAATCTTAGATAAGTATATTCTAAAAAATAATACACTTTAATGTGTGCAAAGATGGAAGAGGATATTATATAATAAATTAAATAAGCTTGTTTGGATGGATAAATATATAAGCATGGACAAAAAAATAATACACTTGAATGTGTGCAAAGATGAAAAAGGATATTATGTTATTAATTAAAGAAGCTTGTTTGAATGGATAAATATACAAAACATGCACAATAACCCTTATTCACCTATAAAAATATAGTTTGTTGTAAGCTACTACAAAGAAGAACTATTGCAGGTAATAAAAATAAATTTATACATAGTTTAACTTGTAGAAAAATAAATGTATACCTAGTTTAGCTTGCTATAGGTCAAAGCACAAGAATCACACCAATTGGCCATGGAACAAGCAACCTTGGGTAAAGTAATTATACTAGGGCCTAAAGGACAACCTTCTCAAACTCCCATGACAAGGGTTCAACATGCCTCTTGCCTAATTTGCATATGCTATTTTTCAATGAAAATGATAGTAATAGTAAATTATATACAATCATTATTCAGAAAAAATATATATAGAGTTGACATGAATATCTAATTTGTACTCATAGAATATAAATAGAACAAATATTATAGTATTTTAAACTTTGGATGGAATCACTTCATTGCAAACAGTAAGTAGTAAATAGACTGTGTAAATTTCTCTTATGAATAAAAAGAAACATTTACATTGTTGGGGCTATAAGACAGCCAAAACTATTTTCTCATTATTAAATATTCTCACTAAAAAAGAGAGGGTAAATCCCTTGAATTGAAATTGATATACATGCATTGTTTTGAGTGTCGAGCCTTTTGGGAAAATCCCTATCTAGATAAGGGTATTATTTACACTCAAACAAAATCAAATTTCCTTGCGGCCAACATCAAGCAAAAATTGCGACCGACATTGAAACCCTGTAAAGAAGAAGCATTGGATAAGTATTTGAAGGCCAAAGCGTAGGCAAAAAAGCGTGCATCGATTTTTGCCCCAAAACAGTGTCACAAGTTAACCCAAGTTGGTCATAGATTAACTTACACATGCAAGAAATGAATTCCTTTGTTTGTAATGGAATAAATCTAAATTAATCAAGCAAAGAATGTTATAGAGGGTTTTGACATAAGTAGAGTCTAACCTTAGTAATATAGATGACATCCTTCAACCCGATACTTTGTTGTAAAGGGGATAACATTATTATTGTACATATATGCTTGTACATAGAAAAATTATATCGAGATGAGAATCGAGTTACTTTTAATCATAGAGTGAAAATTCTAGAAAGATTGTAAAATATTGGAAGGAACTCCATGTATTAATTTTAGTTCATTTGGAGACCATTGAGAAAAATATAACTTATGTTGAAATACTTTTAGGGAACCATAACCAAAGTCTGATACGTCACAACCACAATGTTAGAAGTAAAAACTTACAATAATACAGCCAATATGCAATAATGGTTATACTATTACCAAAGGATTTCATCCATACCACATTTTACAAGGAGTATTTTTCTAAGAGCGTGAGATGGACATAAGTTTTTCACATACATTGCACATAGAATCACATCATCCCAAAACATCAGTGTTCAATTTTTGAAAATCCTCATTGAGCAATCTATATTAATTATAGTAATGTTCATTGTTTCAACTACATATTTTTGTTGAGAATTCTATGGAACGATGCTATGATGTTGAATCCCATGCTTGTAGAGATCTTTTCATATTCATTAGAGTACATTATCTTCCATTAACAGTATGAAGAGAGTCAATATCTGATTATGCTTCATATCCAATCCATACATGAAATTCCTTAAAATTTTTGAAAGCTTGAGATTTACTTTTCAATAAATACATGTTATGAAACAAACCCACAAAAAGACAGAAAATATAGATCAATGCCTTAGAAATAAGCTTGTTTGAGGGGGAAACCTCCTTTACATTACACATGAAAAATTATTCGATGATACAAATGACAAGACCTCCTTTCTATATATAATATTCTAAGGGGTCATAATATAATCAGAGCTTACATAACAATATTAATGTAAGTGCACAATAATAATAATAGTGGGTTTCTATGGGGCACAATAATAAAAATATGGGGAATACATGGGGACAGAAATATAATAAGGTGGTTGTATTAATAAGAATAAGGGGCTACAATAGTAATATAGGGACCTAACAGTACACCTAAAATATTCTAGTGTAGTCATCAACACAATACTTCGTACATTTATTTTCATCAGCATAAGGAAAATGCATAGGACCACACAAATTAAAATATATATGTCCAACTTTTCTACATCAATAAACGAGCCTTGATAGCAAATGTGAACAAGAAACAATAGATTTCTTATACTCCTAGCGAATGTCAACAAGGAGAAAGTTATCCAAACAATTATATGAGACAAAGAAGAAGTTAGAAATGATTATGCATAGCTAAATACCCATACAAATAAGGAAGTGGAAAATCCCACATATATTTAGTAGGATACTCAATTAACATATTTAATGCTTAAATTAGTTAGGTATAACAAAATAAGCGTGTTTAGTTCTCATTATTTGGGAATTAAATCACCCTTGAAGAGGAAGGGGCATGACTAAGTAGAGCAAAAAATGAGATGATATTGACGGATAGTCTATGAGCTCTCGGTAGAATAAAAAATGTTCCAACGTAAATGTAGTAGACAAATTTATTTGGGGCAATATTTAGAGTGGGTTAATATTCTATGGTTTTCCAAAATGAAAAATAAAAATAGTTGTCAATTTGGACATTTTTTAATTTATTTTGTCAATGTTTATAATTTAAAATTATTTTAACTTCCAAATCATTATAACTCTCAATATTTTTACGAAAATATTATTAAACACTTTATATTATGCATATTGGTGGGTAATAATGCTAGACAAGGTTTATAATCTTTAAAATAAATTTCCATCCTTAAAATTTTTTCTACTAGATAGAACCCTTCGACAAGAAAGAAAAAACATGGCGCAATTGTGGAAAATATATAAAAAAATAAAGTGAATAACAAAGAATAATTACTTGTGACATTGTTGGATAAAACTAACATGTGGGGAATAACTAACAAGGAATAAAGTTGTGGGTCATTTAATGTTTGCATGTTGGGAGCCTTTGTGACATAGTAACAATGAAAATCCTCAATGCGAAGGGTGTGTACATTTCATGATATTTTTTCTTTGAAATGATGAAAGACAATTTAGGATGCATAAACGTAATTATATTACAATTTAGTGAAAGAAACAATGGATGCTTCTTTTATTCCATTAAAGTTTTTTTATGCATGTCCAAGTTTATTTCACCTTCATGGCTTCTTTTGATCCAAAGGAGAACTAAGGAGTTTCTCATTGTACATATATAATAAAAATATGAACATTTTGAGTAGAAGAGTTGCAATAGGAGGTGATATAGGTGTTACCTATCTTAAACAATGTGTATTGTTGAACAATTATCTCCTTCTTAATAAAAAGTATTATCTTTCCGATTGAGTGTATACCTATTTTATTAGATTTCCATATACTTTAATGTTTTTCCTAAAATATATTTATTAATTTGTGAATGGCCATCAAAAAATATATTTTTACATTGTAATCTAATTCTCTTCCAAATCACATGGAAGGTGTCTTGCATATCTCACACCCATTCAAAGGTGGATTTCCGTGAATAATGAGGTTAGAGAAACATTAATATGTGTATAATGGTGTCAATATATTTTGGTTTGTATCCTTTAAATTCCTTTCCTAAATAAATAAATGTGAATGATTTTGAGATTTCATAATTTTAATAGAAAAATATCTCATATATTGTACATATAAGTGAAAATCAATGAAGCCATTGCATTGAACTCAACAACACCTTAAATTTCAAAACAAAGCCTCAATTCTTATATGATTCTTTAATTTTGTTATGTCTATAGTGTGTATCCCTTGTAATAGGATTTCTATAATTTTAATTTAATTATCAATAATAAATAGCTTGATGCTAGAGATTCAATAATCAATAATTAGTATTTTTAATACTACTCATTAATAGAAGGTTAAGACTTATATAAAATGTAATTATGATCTCCATTCATTCTTAATTTAATAAAAAAAAATTGTTTCCAAATTAATTTAAAATATACTATATATAGAATATTTTGACTATAAAATGATTTATTGTTTTTATTATAACTATTGTGACCATATAATTAAATGGAATGAAAAATTTCTATAGCCATCAATCTATGATAAGAATCAAAACACTAACCCCATTATACATATTGCATTAACGAGATTTAAAAAATTATAAAAGTTAACTAAACTATATCTTTATTATTGTTATTATTATTGGAGCTATATAATATATACAAATATGTTTATCCATGTAATTTCACCCCACTATTATTATGGAAATCCTTTAATTGGAAACATTTCTTCTTACATTACCATGGCTTAGAAATACCACATTCCCAATATGATGTGTTGATATGCCATTTTCTTAAATTAATTACTTTGAGATAATTTAATTAATAGAGTATACCTAATTTTGGTAGAAATCTTATCATTGATATGTCAATATTACAATGAATATTCCAACATATTCCATGGGGTTTAAATATCTACGATCAACCTAATAATTAAATTATAATCATGGAAGATTTATTCTTACTATTGACCATAATTATATGAATATCTATTTTTTAATTTATTTCCAATTTAAGTTAAAAGAAAATATTAACATAAAATTAAGACAAACAAGGGAAGCCATATAAATCCAATGGATCGAAGTGAAAATAAAATTCAATTCATGATAACCATCAAAATGGGTACCCTATTAATCCTATCACATTTCATAGCTTAAAAAAACAATATAAATTAACTAAATTATAATTTTATTACAAATTATGTTGTGGTTATTTATAAAAATAAATAAACTCGCATGAATATTTCAACAACAACAAAAAATCTTAGTGGAAAATTTTATTGGTGAAATATGTAAATACTACTATGAATGTTCTAGCATATTCCATGGGATTTAAATATATTCCATCAACCTAAGAATTAACTTAGAACTATGATGATTAGCATAATTACTGTCTTATGTACTAATTGTTGGACTACAAAAGGTGGATCATTAATTCTTATTGGAATGTTTATATTATGTTGTTCTATTTGCTAGTTATAACATTCCAACCAAATCCTCATTTCATGTTGTTCTCTTTATAGCTAAATATTTTTACTATCCAACTTAATATGTCATCAAACCTAGAATGCTTGGATGAAACTTTATCCTGATCAGTCTGCTTGGATCGGGTTTTATCTTGATCATCTTTTTCTTCTATAATTGTTATTGTCGTAACATGGGGTGAATCAAAAGTCAAGTCGATATTGAAGATATTTTTATTCCTGTCTTGTTCAGTCGACTATCCTTCGTCCTCTGCCTATGATGAGCTTCCTTCTATGTTGAGTTTGTCTGGAGTCGATTTTTTATGTTCCTATGTTTGCTAAAATACCATCATTTTGTATAGTAATCCTTCAATGAATACATATTTTCCATGTCCAATAAACTGCAAGACGTCAGGCCCAATAGATTATGCTAGAAATTGTTCTAATTCTCTAGGCTTCTTTTCTTTTCTACCCTTTATAGTGTATCCTCAAAAGTATTTCATGCGATTGAGTGTAAATTCTATTGATATTGTGGGTCTTCTAGTTGAATACCTAGAAAGATTTCATTCCCATTTATTGTATATGTTTATGTCCCTATTGTTTTCCAACTCTGTGATTCTTCGCTTGCAATATTCTTATGAGATTATGTCGCATGTACTATGAGGTCAAATTTAAATGGTTGTGTATAACTATGCTTCCGTTTCCTCTTGTTGTTTGGTATCCAGAAGGATTAAAAGTATATCTCCTTGTTTTTCTTGAGCTTTTGGTGGAATTGTATTATGTAGTAACTCATCATATATACATTTGGTGAATTGTAGGTTGATACAGAATATCTTTCCGATCTACATCTAAGGAGTCAACATACCAAACTTCAATTATTTGTAGCGACAATTGAATGTGTGATGAGGTAGGAAACATTTTTTGTATGTGTTGAGATAATCTCCATCTATTGGAATATTTTTAAATATTTCTAGAGGAGTAACTAGTGAAGTTTGTTTCATGTCTATCCAAATTAGTAAAGAAGGGAACCAAATAGACTTATTAAAATTTTCACATTCATACGGGTTCATATTAAGCATGTCACCAATGTGTTTTCCCTAGTTGTATATTTTTCTCATCATGATGATTTGACTAATTTATGGTAGAATAGTGAGTTTAATGTTAGAGACTCTACCTATTCATGAAAAATGACTCTCTCTCATTAGGAAAAAATTAGAAATAGGAAAAAAAATTGAGATATCAAAAACTTAATTTAACAATACATATATTTAACAAATTAATATAAACATGAATAACTAAGAACCCAATAATGAATATTTATTATTCGTATTGCATTGAATAGTGCAAATAGGAAAAAACCATAAAAATACACAATTTAGAAATTTAGAAATTCTATAATTTTTAAATACATGTAACTAAAAGTGCATTTTGGGTCAATATTGATAATCAAAACCATTACCATATGTTGTCTCATGAAAAGTGATTTTTGGGTTAATATAGATAATCAAAATATCATCTCCAAAATACACAACATTTACTATATTCCTTTCTTATGAGATTGCATTTGGAGTTGCACTTCATTCAACATTATCACTATGTTGTGCCACTTTAAGTACATAAAATATATCATTTTAATGCTATAGTTATTGTGTTAGATATTAAAATTGATGCCTATTGTAAAATTTCAAGAATTATAATGTCAATATCGTGAAGTGTACTAGGGGTCATAGTTTCTAGAATTCATTGTGTTTTAAGGCTAATAGTGCACTATTGTTTAATTAATTTTAGAGTTAGTCCCTTAATAATTATCAAGTGTCATTCTTTTTTAATAGTAATATTGGTTAGAGATTGCATTATGGAAGGGTTTGTAATTATCTATGAGTATGAGTGATCATAGCAAAATTAGCTGTTATGGGTCATATTAGTGTTTTGAAATTCATAATGGTTTTAGGTTGAGGGGCACATATTGTATCAGATATTATAGTGGTCAAAGGTTACATTAAATAAGGGGAACAATTTTGTGGGGGTTAATATATAGTTCAATATATAGAAATATCTAATAATAAATTCGTTATATTTAGTGAATTTATGATACATATATTAATATATATTTTTATAGGTCAAAATATTATTGGTAACTAATAACTAATGCGTGTTTCCTTATGATTGCGCTCATTGTTTTAATCCAATAACTAATTGGTTGTACTTAAGAAAACCTTTAGCTATTTAGTAGCTAGATTTTTGATAGTCGTAGTGTTTTGCAAGACTCTTAGAAATATTGAAAAAAATAAGTTATCTCAAACTCTTTGAAAATAATATTTTATTGAATATATTTATCATTCAAATTATCCAACCTAAAAATATTTAAAATAATATAAATTAATTATTTTTTAATTACTAATAAAAGAATTATTAATCCATATAACTTTAATGAAAATGATTATTAACCTATATGATTTTATGATTTTATTTATTAGTTAAAAAATTTATTTTATTAGTAGACTATCTTCCAATAATGACCAATAACAAGTAGACTATCATGGCACGAAGTTGGAAATGGCAAATTCCAATTCCTTGGTTCTAATTTCCTATAGCCCAAGCTCACCCCTGCCACCATCTCTTATGTTCTTCATTCCACTAAATTATATCCAATTTTATTGAATTGTTTAAAATCCACACGTCATAGTCTTATTAGGCTTGTTGTGGAGCTTGAATTTTCTGACAGCTCGGAGGCGATGAGTAACGACGGACGTTGCCGAAATACTGGAGCTAGAGTAATTCAATTAACGAATTCAGACAAAGCCATCCGTTGTGTTCGTGACTCCATTCATTGAGAAGAATATAAGATAACAATGTTGTGGTTCTGAATTTATCCGTTGGTAGAGCGTGGAGTAGAGTAAATGAGTAAAAGTCGAGAGGATATATGTAAACATGTATTTACACTTCTGTAAAAGTACAACACCTCACCTTGTAAAAGTCTAGCACCTCACCAGTCGGCTCCAAACCCTAGCAGAGCTCTACCAATCATCTCCATTCCACTATCATCCACGATGAAATATGAAAGAAAGCAAAATAAAAATAGTGGATTTGGGACAATGCGTAAAAGATACTGCGTGGAAAAGATCCCACCAAGAATAAAAGCCCATGAGTCGAGTGCCAATTCTCTACACAGATCATATATTTCCAACAACTTTGGATCACATGAATCCCTTCCGGTGTGGTTCCCATAGAACTTGGGTCCTGCTTTGATGTCCATCGCAACAAAAATACCCCACGGTGCGGATTCGTTTGATCAACAGAAACAAGCATAAGCTCGATTGCAGCGAATTCAACTTTGCAGCAACTTAAAACCCTAACACACATTTTTGCCCCGCTCTCCATTCTCCTCCTCTCTCACGTTAAAAATATTAATATTTTAAAGAAAACTTCATATATAAATATAAACCGTTCATTCAAAAACATCTAAAATTTTATTGTAATTAACTTAAAATTTTAATATAAAAACATTTCCAACTTAACAAGAAGTATATAAATTTATTAATTTGTTTAAATAAACTGATATTAATAATGAATGAATAACGCCACTTTAAACAAAATAAATAACTAATTTATTAGTTAATTAATCTGTTATGATACATAATGGGTGGAGTTTATAGCTTGTTATAATATGACGAAAATAGATGGTTGTGGATTTTCTTTGCAAGCATCATCACCATTTTTTGTAAGTTTGAAAATAACATGTTTTCATGATTGGTTTTAATCAATATATACTTTTCAACAATACAAACAATCACAACATCACAAGTGACTATGACAATGATATTTTTTGAAACCACAATCATTCAATGATAATTTAAAATATATCAAAAGTCCCTCGTAATGATGATAAAATACAAACAAAATAAGCATAGAATTTAAAAATTAATTTACAAATTGATGTTTTATGATCATAGAATTTTAAATGTATGTGAATTTAATTTATGCTATGTACTTTTTTTGTTCTCTTGTTTTCCGTTGGTTGTTTGTTATGTTTGCATGTGTATAATTTTTTTTACACATATGTAATCATATAAAATAAGTACTTTGCCAATGTGTAGAATTTGTATACTAAAGTATTGATCTTTAACTTGTAGCTTAATTTAATAAAATCTTGTTTTTTCTGCAAATGACAACAACATCATGAATGAATCTGAATTTTCACAAGCACCACTATCAATGAACATTACTTTGTAACTAATCATTTTTTATAATTAGATAAAAATTTTATGATGATAGAATTTTAAATGTTTGTGTTTTTATTTTATGTAATGTAGGTGTTTGTTTTTGTACGCCCTTTTTTGTGTATAAACTTTAGAACACGAGAAAGACTTTCATTAGAATATATCGTATGGATGGTCATTGCCCAACTTGACTATTGACTTGATGCAAGTCACATCTATGATGATTTTACACACATAAAATACAATATCTAAGAATTACACTTCCAATTAATTGAATGTGTATTAAACTATATATGTTCAAATTAGCATTTAGTTTAACAAAATTTCATTTGTTTTTGCAAATGACTATGGTTTTCTTTTGTTAGTAAGTATCATTATTCAATGCATATCTAAGAATAAAATTACTTTATAAGTATTTTTATTTAACATATATTTATGATTAGTTACAAATGGACATTTCATGATGATAGGGTTTTAAATGTTTGTGTTTTTATTTTATATAATGTATTTACTTGTTTGGAATTACGCTTGTTTGTGTTTATATGTCTATGAATTCTAGAACACACAAAAAAATTTCAATATAATATACCATATGGAAGGTCACTAAACAAATTGTCTATAAACATGATACGGATAAATTCTATGATGATTTTAAGCATGCATAGTATCCAATGCAAGAGATACACTTCAAATGAATTGAATGCTTGCATTAGCTTATCCATGGTCAATTTAAAAAAAAAAATCACTTATTTTTGGAATTGACCATGAAATCATGAATGACAAAGTTTTTTGTTTGTAACAACCACTATGCTATTCAATGTGTATTTGAAAATCAGATTCTTTTATAACTATTTATAAATAATATAATTTCTTTCCTCGGAAATAATCGTAATTTTATTAATGAAAGAAAAATTACATGTTGTAGATAGTGATTATGCATTCAATATTGCCAATCGAAATTGGTGATCACAAAGACCAAAAATACAACTCCAAGCGGTGGTAAACATGTCACCCTTTTCTCCATTTCCTCCTTTTAACCTTTCGTCATTCTGCCTGGTGAGGAGTGGACATTACAAGCTCTAGCTGGGTCCCTTCATTCGTTGTTGGATTTTGCTTATCTCAATCTGAACTTTCAGATACACGATGATATTTTGATCCCCCATCTCTATTACTACAGTGATCATCTCATGCCTTGATGTGTGTGTTGGAGTTCCTGAAACTTCTTTGTTAACGCTCCCCTTTTCTATGTTTTCTTGTGTATTTTGGGCTTGTTCATTGGTAGGAGGATCCATTTCTTCATCATTCTCTTCTTTATCAGGAAAATTTTGTGGGAATTTTCATCCCTTTAGTTTCTTTCTTGTTTACTTCTTCCTTTGACGTGTTTTCTTGGCATCAGGACATGAATTTTGTGGATGTCTCATTTGTTGGCTTATTTGACATCCAAATGTTGTGTTCTCAAAATCTAGAAATTGTCTCGAGCACTGCTTATTGTGTGTCAAGAGAATATGGTCCTAAAATCCTTTGTTGAGGTCTAGCTCCAAAGAAATTTTGCCGATTATGTAGATTTGTTCCTCAAATATTTGTGTATATTTATTTATGTATCACCCTAATATGTTCCCAATGGCTTCTATCACTATATGGAGCCATAAATGTACGGGTAGATTATCTAGTCTAACCCAAACCAACCTTTGAGATACTACAATTATATTGGCGTCAAAATATGGGAACCAAGGGATGACAAAAGTTCCTGCAAAGCCCGAAAACCATGGACCCTCTAGCAATATATATTCACAACCCTCTCATGATACAAATTTTACTATGAAAAAGCCCCTGGAGCAAAGCTGAATCTCACAATTTATTGTCCAATTTGTGAATATGCAATGGAAGAGATCCATTAGTTTTAGCCAAAAAGTGTTGAATCTTCATAGTACTTCTTGAGATTCATATGTTATGAAAAAATAATATGTTTATGGTAGATATACAGTCAATACTGGGATTTGATTTAGTTGTTCCACTATGTAGGGGTTGGGTATATTGTGTTTCTGATCTGGTGTTGTTGAGGCAACACATCTTCCTTTGAGGATATCTATGAAAGAAAAGATTCCATATACTTGCCCTTGATTTGATTATGTTACTTTATGAATACTAGATCTAGACAATGCCCTTGTTCCCTTTGAATTTATTGGTCGAGGTGATCCTCCCCGAATCCTCAAGTTTAATATGATGGTGGATAACGGGAGGATGTTATAATCTTGTAACATCACATCTTCTTGCATTGATTTTCATCTACAGATTAGACTTTTTAGGAGTAGTGGGATACCCAGAGTGTGCACGATATTGTGCTTTAATTGTTTGACGTGATTTGTGGCCAAAACCCAAAATAATATTGATTTTCCATTTGGGGATTTGACAAAAATCTGGAAGGCTACTAGATCGAGTGCCCATACTTGACAGTCACACAAATATTCAGTAGAATCAATGGATAAGTGTCGATCTGCAAAAGAGTGATATGGATTTCCGTGGCAGTATTGACTTCATAAGTTATGGCCAAACAACCAAACCCACCCACTTTGATCGAGGAAAATTTTGATCTGGCAAAAAACGAAGTAGACTTTTCACATACAATGCTACTCCTCCATTTTGACAAGCTAATGTGCTCAGGGGATTGAGAATATCCAGATTCAGGATCTTTAACAATAGATCTATGAAATGAAGTTTCCGAGGTGGAATATTCACTTATGTAGCCAATATTTTTCCTATCAGATCTGATCGATATTTCTCTTGTGACTAAGACCAAACAACTATAAGATTTTTGCTCTATAGTCGCCTTAATCCTACACAAGTCCATTCCCAACTCATGAATGTGATGCCCTTCACTTCCTTCTATTCCATCGTGTACGTACAGGCTGAGAAGGTACTCTGCATCTATCATTTGGTGAATGATACTACTAACAGCACAGGCTGTCAGTCTCCATCCTTGCATAGGAGACCGGAACTAGAGTTAACTCCATTCAAAAACTCCATTATCGGACACACGAGCAGTGAGATCGTGCCCTAGCGATGACGCAGAAGGTGCATTTGATGTCTGAAGAAACCCAACCGCATAAGGAAAGCAAAAGGACTATGAAACCCTAGACATCACACCGAGCTTGTCCTCTTGACACAATTCCACTATCAATCTTTAATTTTATATTTTAATTAATATATTCTTATCTTAAATTTTACTCATTTTTTTTATTTTACAGTACAAAAAGGGTGGAGTTTATAATTTGTTAAGTCTATTTAGTATAAAATCAAAATTTCAAAAATAATTTTAGTAAATAATTTTTAGAGATAGAAATGTCCATGACAATACCACAAGTAACAATGACTATAGATTTTCCTTGTAAGAATCATCACCAGTTTTTGTGTGTTTGAAAATCACAAGTTTTCATGATTGTTTTTAATCAATATAAACTTTTCAACAATACAAATAATCACAACATCACACATGAATATGAGCATGAATATTTTTTTAACCACAATCATTCAATGCAAAATTAAAAACATATCAAACGAAATAAACATAAAATTTAAAAATTAATTTACAGATTGACGTTTTGTGATGATATAATTTTAAATGTATGTGGTTTTATTTTTTGCTATGTATTTGTCTGTTATGCTTTTGTTTGCATGTGGTTGTTTGTTTGAGTATAATATTTTTACACACATGTAATATCATATATAATAATTAATTTTAGAATGAGAAGAATTTGTATATTAACTTACCAATCTTTAAATTGTTGTTTAATTTAATAAAATCTTATTTTTTCAACATCATCAATGACTTTGAATTTTTCTAAGTGCCGCTATTCAATGCACAATACTCTTTATAATTGTTTTTAATTAATATGATTTTTATAATTTAGCTACATGTTGGTGTTTTGTGATGATAGAATTTTAAATGTTTGTGTTTTTATTCTATGAAATGTATGTGTTTGTTTGTTTATGCTCTTGTTTGTGTATAATTTTAGAACACAAGAAATGCTTTCATTAGAATATCTCGTATGGAAGGTAATTGCCCAAATTGTCTATTTAATTGATACAAATAACCTCTACGATGATTTTACACACATAAAATATAATATACAAGAATTACCGTCCCAATTAATTGAATGTGTATTGAACTATATATGTTTAGATTAGCATTTAGTTTAACAAAATTTCATTTATTTTTGCAAATGACCATAACATCATGAATGGCTATGGATTTTCTGTAAGTATCACTATTCAATGCATCTTTGAGAAGCATTTCTAATCAATACATATTGATAATTAGTTACAAATCCATGTTTTGTGATGGTAGAATTTTAAAAGTTTGTGTTTTTATTTTATGTAATGTATTTCTTTTTTCGTTTGTATTTGTATGTCTATAAATTTTGGAACACAATAGAAATTTTGTTAGAATCACTTGATAGAAATAACTTATATGATGATTTTAAGCATGCATAGTATCCAATTCAACAATTACACTTTAAATGAATTGAATGCTTGCATAACTTATCTATGCTCAATTTAATAAAAGTTCACTTATTTTAGTAAATGACCATGACATCATGAATGAAAATGTATCATTTTTTGTAACCACCACCATTCAATGTGTGTATTTTAAAATCGCAATTATTTTTAATGAATATATTCGTATAATTAATTATAATTTTATGTTTTATGATAGAATTTCAAATGTTTGTGACTATAGTTTATTTTGTGTATATTTTTGTGTTTGTGCATATATAATGGTTTTAACTTATTTTATGTGAAAAATTATGTGTGAATTGATATTCAATTTAATAACATCCAATTTATTTCTACAAATGATCATAACCTCTATTAATTAACATATCTTTCAATAATAAAAATAATTTTAATGTCACAAATGATTATGATGATAAACTTTTTGCAAGCACAACTACTCAATAGATTTCAAAAAATACACCACAAAACATTTATCATAATTTGCAAGAAATTATGTACTTTAGAGATTAATTAGCTAGAAATTGATGCTTTATAATGATAGAATTTAAAATGTGTTTTTTATGTTTTAGTATGGTTTTATTTGTTGTGTTCATTTTTGCCTTTTTCTCTCATGATTTTACACATACATAATATCATAATATTAGAAGAAAAGCAGGAAAAAGTTAAATATTTTATTTTAAGTCACTTATGTTGAACTTAATTTGTTTACAAATATTTTAATCAAAATATATTTCAAAAATACAAATCTGCAGTTGAATTTCATCCTTTGATTTATATTTTTGTTTAAGTTAATAAATTAATTTTCAAAGAAAACACACAATTCACTTCAAAATATACAACTTTCTTTTTAAACATGCTAAAGATGTAGTTTTCAAGGTGCTTATGTTTCCTCTAATTACAAAAGTGAATTGTAATAAGCCTTGGTAAATTTATATTATGACCTTTTTAATTGAATATTTAATTGCCACTAAGAAGTCAAAGTTGGTCAATTGATGTGACATATGACAGTGTAAATATTTATTTTTATTAATATAAAAAAATTGGCTTTTTGTTTTATGATTCTTAAAAAACTATTAAAGGCTTACATGTGATATTATACTTCTAATTCACATGGAAGTAGTTATGCGCAAGAAGAGGCAAGATAAAAAGTAAACAAAAAAGTTCTTTTTTCTAGAGTTGAATTGTTCGTTTTGCAGACTACCAAGAAAACACATGACTGAAAATAAAAATGTCATGGGAGAAACTCAAACAGATTGTTGGAGATAAAATGGGTTGTATAGAAGATAAGGGTATACTGGGAAAGAATGATTGTACTCATACCACAAAAGTAGCAAGATTCTGCTAAGGGTCAAGGAAATGTCAATTGGGAAATGGCTACTATTTGTTCTCCTGGGAAGTAGGAGATAGATCTTTGGGGGAACTAATTGGAAATATAGTTCTTGGTTAGAGGAATTAAATACACTTTAACTTATTTCCAACAAGAAAATCTTAGATAATTATATTCTAAAAAATAATACACTTGAATGTTTGCAAAGATGCAAAAGGATATTATATAATAAATTAAAGAATCTTGTTTTAATGGATAAATATATAAACATGCACAATAACCCTTATTCACCTATAAAAGTATAGTCTGTTGTAAGCTACTACAGAAAAGAACTATTGGAGAAGAAAAATAAATTTATACATAGTTTAACTTGTAGAAAAACAAATGTATACCTAGTTTAGCTTGCTATAAATCAAAGGATTGGAATCATATCAATTGGCCATGGAACAAGAAACCTTCGGTAAGGTATTACTAGGGCCTAAAGGACAACCTGCACAAACTCCCATGACAAGTGTTCAACACACCTCCTCCCTAATTTTCATATTCTTTTCTTCAAAGAAAATGATAGTAATAGTAAATTATATAAAATCATTATGTAGAAACAAAATATATAGAGTTGCCCCAAATATCTAATATGTCCTCATAGAATATAAATAGAAAAAATATCATAGTATTGTAAAACATTGATGGAATGACTTAATTACACACAGTAACAAGTAAATAGATTGTATAAATTGTTCTTATGAATAAAAATAAATATTTACATTGTTGGGGCCATAAGACAACCAAAACTATTTTCTCATAATTAAATATTCTCACTAACAAAGAGAGGGTAAATCGCTTGAATTGAAATCGATATACATGCATTGTTTTGAGTGTCGCACCTTTTGGGAAAATCTCTAGCTACTTATGGGTTTTCTTTACACTCAAACAATATCAAATTTACTTGTATCCAACATCAAGTGAAAATTAGAACCGACACTGAACCCCTATAAAGAGGAGGTGTTTAATAAGCACTTGAAGGCCAAAGAGTAGACAAAATAACTTGCATAAATTTTGACCCCAAAACAATGTCACAAGATAACCCAAGTTAGTCATAGATTAACCTACACACACAAAAATGAATTCCTTAGTTTGGATTGGAATCACTCTAAATTAATCAAGCAAAGAACATTATAGAGTGTTTTAAGATAAGTAGAGTCTAATATAGATGACATCCTTCAATCTGATACTTTGTTGTAGATGGAATAACATTAGTATTGTACATATATGCTTGTACGAATAAAAATTATACCGAGATGAGAATCGAGTTACCATTTAATTATAGAGTTAAAATACTCAAAAGCTTGTATAATATTGGAAGGAACTCCATGTATGAAGGGTAGTTCATTTCGAAATCGTTGAGAAAAATAGAAACTATGCTAAAATCCTTCGAGGGAACCATGACCAATGTATGGCACATCGCAACCAAAAAGTTAGAAGTAAATAATTACAATGATATACCCAATATGATATACATATTGTATCAGACATTATAGTGGTCAGAGTGGTCAAAGGTTATATTAAATAAGGGGAACAATTTTGTGGGGGTTAATATATAGAAATAGATAATAATAATTCATTATAATTAGTGAATTTATAGATACATATATTAATATATATATTTATAGATCAAAATATTTTTGGTAAGCCCAATGTTTGTTTCCTTATAATTTCCATCATTGTTTAATCCAATAAATAATTGGTTGTACTTAAAAAAGCCCTCGGTGATTTAGTAGCTAGGTTTTTGATACTCCTAGAGTATTGCAAGCCTCTTAGAAATAGTGAAAAAAATAGGTTATCTCAAACTTTCAAATAAATGTATTATTTATATATTTATCATTCAAATTTTCCAACCTATATTTATTAGATTTCATATATTTTAATGTTTTTCCTAAAATATATTTATTAACTACTCAATAACCATCAAAAATATATTTTTATATTTTAATACACTCTCTTCCAAGTCACCTGGAAGGTATAATATGTGTATAATGATTTCAATATATTTTCGTTTGTATCCTTTAAATTCGATTCCTAAGAAATAAATGGGAACACATTCGAGATTTCCATAATTTTAATAGAAAAGTATTTCATAGACTCTAAATATCAATGAAAGTTAGTGAAAGCCATTGCATTGAACTCACCACTGCCTTAGATTTCAATACAAAACCTCAAAATTTAACTTAGAACTGATTACATAAAATGAAAACAAAAAGAAAACAAAAATATTAAAAAAAAACATATTACAAATCATATATTATATATAATATATTATATATATAATATAATATATAATATATATATATATAATAATATAATATATAAATATATGTATATTAATATAAACATTAGTGGATAAAAAATTGAATACATATTTACAAATCTGAAATATATATAAATAAAGTTATGAAAACATATTTTATGATTCCTTAATTTTGTTATGTTGATAGTGTGTATACCTTATAATAGGATTTCTATAATTTTTAATCTTATTATCAAAGATCAATAGGTTGATGCTAGAGATTCATTAATGAATAATTAATGTTTTTAATATTAGTCATTAATAGAAGGTTGAGATTGATTTAAAATATAGTTATGAGCTCTATTCCTTCTCAATTTAATTAAAAACATTTTTGAAAATTAATTTAAAATATACTATATATAGAATATTCTCACTATAAAATTATTTATTGGTTTTGTTATAACTATTGTGACCATATAATTAAATGGATGGAAAATTTCTATAGCCATCAAATTATGATAAGAATCAAAACACTAAACCCATTATACATATTGCATTAACCAATATTAAAACAATTCATAAGTTACTAACTATATCATTATCATCATCATCATCATCATCATCATCATTATTATTATTATTATTATTATTATTGGGGTTATATAATATATAAAAATATGTTTATCCGTGTAGTTTCACCTCACTATTATTATGGAAATCCTTTAATTGGAAAAATTTCCTTTTACATTATCATGGCTTAGAAATACCACATTCCCAATATGATGTGTTGCTATGTGATTTTATTAAATTAATTAATTTCAGATAATTTAATTAATAGAGTATACCTATATTTGACAGAAATTTTATCATTTATATGTCAATATTACCATGAATATACCAACATATTCCATACGGTTTCAACATAATAATTAAATTATAACTATGGAAGATCTATTCTTACTATGAGCATAATTATAGGAATATCTATTTTGTAATTTATTTCCAATTTAAGTTAAAAGAAGAAACTAACATTAAATTCAGACAAACTAGGGAAGCCATATAAATGAAATGGATCTAACTGCAAATAATTCAATCCATGATAACCATCAAAATTGATACCCTATGATTCCTGTCACATTTCATAGATTAAAAAAACAATAGAAATTATCTAAGTTATAACTTTATTAGAAATTATATTGTGGTTATTTATAAAAATAAATAAAATTGCATGCATATTTCAACAACAACAAAAAATCTTAGCGGAAAATTTTAGCAATGAAATACGTCAATATTACTATGAATGCTCCAACATATTCCATGGGCTTTAAATATCTTCCATCAACATAATAATTAACTTTTAACTATGGAGATTAGCATAATTATAGGCATATATAAGGTGTGGTTTACCATCTTATGTACTAATGGTTGGACTATAAAAGGTGGATCATTAATTCTTATTGGAATGTTTATATTATGTTGTTCTATTTCCTAGTTGTAACATTCCAACCAAATCTCCATTTTGTGTTGTTCTCTTTATAGATGAATATTGTTAATATCCAACTTAATATGTCATCAAACCTAGAAATCTTGGATAAAAATTCGTCAGTACGAGTCTGATTGGATCGGGTTTTTTTTCTCCTGTTGCATTCAATCTACTGTCCTTGGCCCTCTACCTATGATGAGCTTCCTTCTATGTTGAGTTTTTCTAGAGTCGATTGTTTATGTTCCTATGTTTGCTGAACTACCATCATTTTCTATGGTAATCTTTCAATGCATACATATTTTCCATGTCCAAGAAACTACAAGACATCAGGCCCAATAGATTATTCTAGAAATTGTTCTAATTTTCTAGGCTTCTTTTTTTTCTACCCTTTATAGGGTATCCTCAATTTTTTTTTATGTAATTAAGTGTAGATTCTATTCTTGTTGTGGGTCTTCTAGTTGAATACCTAGAAATATTTCATTCCCCTTTATTGATATGATTACTTCCCTGTTGTTTTTCAAATCCGTGAGTCTTTTCTTGCAATATTCTTATGAGATTATGTCACAGGTACTACTTAGAGGTCAAATTTAAATGGTTGTGTATAATTGTTCTTCCCTTTCTTCTTCTTCTAGTTCAACATCTGGAAGGAGTAAAAATATATCACCTTGTTCTTCTTGAGCTTGTGGTTGAATTAGGAATATTATGTTAGATTATTAACTGGGTATATATATATTTGGTCAATTTTAGGTTGATACAAAATCTCTTCTTGGTCTACAACTAAAGAGTCAACATATCGAACTTAGATTATTTATAGGGGTAATTCAATGTGTGATGATGGAGGAAACGTTTTTTGTATGTGGTGAGGTACTCTCTATCTATTGGAAGATTTTTAAAGTTTTCTAGAGGGATAACTAGTGAAGCTTGTTTCATGTCTAGCCAAATTAGGAAAGAGGGGAACCAAATGGATTTATTAAAATTTTCACATTCATACCGGTTCATATTCAGCATGTCACCAATGTTTTCCTAGTTGTATATTTTTCTCGCCATGATCATTTGACCAATTTGTTGTAGAATAGTGAGTTTAATGCTGGAGACTCCCTACTCATGCAAAATGACTCCCCCTCATAAAGAAGTATTTAGAAATAAGAGAAGAATAATTGAGATATCAAAAAATTAATTTCACAATACGTATATTTAACATAGTAATATAAACACAATTTAGAAAATTAGAATTTTTATAATTTTGAAATACATATAACTAAATATAGAAAAATACATATCTATACTTGAATAATATTAATTCATGGAAGGAATAATAGTTGAAATGAACTTGGGACACCAACATTAAGACCTTAAATGATCTACAAAATATACACCGTCATTGTATCATCTAATGGGTGAAATGCGAGTACTAGTCAAGATCATTACCATACATTGACTTTTCGAAAGTGTGTTTTGGGTCAATATTGATAATCGAAACCATTACCATATGTTGGTTCACAAAAGTGGATTTTGGGTCAAATCGATGATCAAAATACCAGCTCCAAAATACACAACAATTATTATATTCCTTTCTTATGGAATTGAATTTGGAGCTACACTTCATTAAACTTTATGAGTGTTATGCCACTTTAAGTACATAATAGTTATAGTTTTAATGTTATAGTTAATGTTTTAGATATTAATACTAATGTGTGTTGTAAAATTTCAAGAATTACAATGTCATGATCATAAAGTGTACTAGGGGTCATATTTTCTAGAATTCATTGTGTTCTAAAGATCATAGTGCACTATGGTTTAATTAGTTTTAGAGTTAGTCCCTTAGGAATTTTCAAGTGTCATTATTTTTTTATAGTAATAGTTGTTAGAGGTTGTATAATGGAAGGGTTTGTAATTATCTAAGAGCATGAGTGATCATAGTGAATTAGCAGTTATGGGTCATATTAGTGTTTTGCCATTCATTATGATTTTTCATTAAGGGGCACATATTGTATCAGACATTATAGTGGTCAGAGTGGTCAAAGGTTATATTAAATAAGGGGAACAATTTTGTGGGGGTTAATATATAGTCCAATATATAGAAATAGATAATAATAAATTCATTATAATTAGTGAATTTATAGATACATATGTTAATATATATTTCTATAGATCAAAATATTTTTGGTAAACCCAATGTTTGTTTCCTTATAATTTCCCTCATTGTTTTAATCCAATAACTAATTGGTTGTACTTAAAAAAACCCTTGGTGATTTAGTAGCTAGTTTTTTTATACTCCTAGAGTATTTCAAGTCTCTTAGAAATAGTGAAAAAAATAGGTTATCTCAAACTTTCAAATAAATATCTTATTTATATATTTATCATTCAAATTTTCCAACCTTAAAGTATTTAGAAAAAACTATAAATTTATTATTTTTTAATTACTAATGAAGAGCATTGTTAATCCATGACTTTAACCAAGATGATTATTAATCTATATGATTTTATGTATTATTAGTGAAAAATGTTATTAAGCGATATGAATTTTAATAATTTTTTTTCTTATTTAACAACTTATCCTCAAATTTTATTTTGACAATTTTATTATTTTGCAAAAAAATTAGCTATAATTACTTTCAGTCATTTTGGTAATTGTGTGAATTCAAACCAAGTAGGATAGTGTGAGTCACTGAGATAAATATTGACATTTCAGATTTAAGAATTAACTTTGTGCATATTATGTGCACTTTGAAGAAACCAATTTACACATTGCGTTTTTAAATATCACCATTACTTTTTTAACTTTTAAATTGTCATTTTTACTACAAAAGAAATTAAATAGAGGGTGTTTCTAACTTTGAAATTGTCATTTTTTATTTCAAAAAACAAATAAATGTTATTTTAAATTTTAACTTTTAATTTTTTACTTTGCCATCAACCGTTTGGTCTTTCTTACTTTGAAATTGCCCCTTTTTTACCTCTAAATGCAATGGAGTGAGATTAGACTAAAAATGTTATCAACTGTTTGGTCTTTGTTACTTTGAAATTGCCAATTTTTTACCTCCATACGCAATGGATGAGCAAAATTACACTGAAAATGGTATCAAGATGAAGTGGGTGGGCACCAAACTCACAAAGGATGATAGGCCCGTAGCCTATCTATTTGCATCCGATGAAACACCACAAGGAAGCAATTAACAATATTTTTAAATTTAACTTTTAATGTTTGACTTTACCTTTCTTTAAAATTTAAAGGTTAATTATTTAAAGGGTAACTTTTTTGTTTTATGAGCGGTCTTCTTGAATTCGAGCCGTTTCTTTCATAGCCGTTTCCTCATCGTTACAGACGGATTTCACGGATTTCACAATAGAAATCTCTCCTTGCCAATATGTGATGATTTTCTTTATTTTCTTGATGACGGAAACAATGGGCATGCCCAATTGTTTGCTGATAGTGTTTTGATCGGTAACGTTAATGTTGTTTCCTCTGTATCTTTGTTGGGAAAGCGTCACACTGGATATATGATATGATGGTCGTGTGTTCGATCCGTATCTTTGATGGAATATATAAAAATTGTGCAACTTTGAAGGTCGTGTATCTTTGTTGGGAGGGCGTCAGACGGAATATTTGAACATTGTGTGTTTGATCCAGGCTCAACGCGCCTAGAACTTCATAACTCTACATCTAGATTGAGCGTCAGATGAATATTTTTGAAGGGCGTGTGTCTTTCTTGGGAGACCGTCAGACTTGCCATACGAAGGCAGTGTGTTTGATCTGTATCTTTGATGAAAGAGCGTCAGACTGAGAATACGAAGGTGGTGTGTTCGATCTATATCTTTGATGAAAGAGCGTCAGACTGAATATCTTTGAAGATTTTTGAAGGTCGTGTGTTCGATCTGTATCTTGGTTGGAAGAGCGTCAGACTGAATAAATGAAGATTGTGTGTTCGATCCACCATCAACGCACCTAGCACTTCATAACTCTACTTCCAATGACGCTTGAGGTAAGTAGCCATTTCTGTCAATTCGAATTATCTTAATATTCTTTAGTCATGCCTCTTCATCTTCGATCTTCGTTTTAAAATCTGGTTTATAATTTTTTTTCTACAACTATGGATAATTTTGTTTGCACATGCCTCTTTTTGGGGCCTTGTTTTAAAGTATGGTTTATAACTTTTTTACGACTACGGATAAAATTTATGGATAATTTTCTTTGTCGGTAGTAGTGTTAGTATCTAATCTTAATAAAGTAGGAACCAGCCAGCCATTCGAAAGCAAAAAAGCTCTTGTATGAGCAAGCAAGTCAAGGTCAATCAAAGAAACCAAGAAAGACGCTTCTCAACACCATTTTACACTCAAAGAGAAAGCCTATAAACAAGAGGGAATACAACGCACGGAGTTCTCACGTAAAAGAGTAGATAAGCAGACATTTGAAGCCATGTCTCTTTTATAAAATATTGTTTATAACTTCTTTGTTGGAAGAGCGTCAGACTGAATAAATGAAATATTGTGTGTTCGATCCACCCTCAACGCACCTAGCCTTGTTTTAAAATATGGTTTATAGCTTCTTTTACGACTATGGATAAAGTTTTTGATAATTTTCTTTGCATAGTTTATGGATAATTTTTAAAATATGGTTTATAATTTTTTTTACGACTATGGATAAAGTTTATTGGTAATTTTGTTTGCATATTTGAAATGTTGAGTATTCCATTATACATTTGTTCACGCATCGAAAAGTCTGAACACTTTTCATCAAGATTCGTCATCGATTACTATATCTGCCCAATCCTGTGCACTGAATTTTTGTCTTATGGTTAACCAGCCATCAACCATAGATACCCGTAGCCCCATAGATAACCATAGATACGACTTTGACATCAGAGAAATTCATGCAAACATTCACCTCTTTCCTGGTTTGTCAAATGACGCATTGGAAATGTTTCTTGGGTGGGTGATACACTTGATGTCTTATTTTTTTAATCGTATTTGAAAATAAACTCAGCTTTTTTTAATTGGAATTGGAATTGGGCTCACATCATATATTTTTGAAAATATAATTTTTTAAAAATAATTACTTATTTATTGAAAATCTTTTATACATATTATTTGTTATCTTATCATGTATATATTGATATAAGAATTATCAAAGTAAATAATGCATCAATAAGTATTATAAATAAAGAGAATTAAATGATATGCAATTTTACTTGTCTTTTAAATTTTTTAGCAGGTGGAGATGGAGGTGGAGGTGGAGGTGGACAAGGTGGTGGTGGTGGTGGTGGATGTGGAGGAGGAGGTGGTGGTGGTGGTGGTGGGAGGAGGAGGAGGAGGAAGTGAAGGCGAAGGCAGTTAAGGAGGAGGTGGAAGAGAACGTGGAGGTGGTGGTGGAGGAGGAGGTGGAGGAGGTTGTGTAGGAGGAGGAAGAGGAGGAGGAGGAGGAGAAGGAAGAGGAGGGTGTGGTGTTGTTGGTGACTGAGGTGGTGGAGGAAGAGGCGGAGGTGGATGTGGTGGAGGAGGAGGATGAGGAGGTGGAG
>APFE030678971.1:0-15478 GCA_000404065.3 Pinus taeda
ATTATAACACTTGTAAGCTTTGTTGTGGGGAGAGTAACCAAGGAGAATGCCTTCATCTGCTCTAGGTTCAAACTTGCCAAGATGTTCATCAATATTTTTGATATAGCATTTTCTTCCAAAAATTTTGAAATATTTTACCGAAGAAGTCTCACCATACCAGAGCTCATGAGGGGTTTGAGTGCTGTTCACCCGGACATTTGTTTGGTTGAGAATAACAACCACAGCAAATGTAGCTTCACCCCAGAAAATTGCGGGAGTTCCAGATTCATCAAGCATAGCACAAGCCATTTGTTGAACCATTTTGTTCATCCTTTCCACTACTCCATTTTGCTGAGGAGTCTTGGCTGTAGAGAATTCTCTTCTTATTCCATGTTCTTCACAAAAATCAAAAAATTCATTCGAGGTAAATTCTTCTCCTCGATCAGACCTGAGGCATTTGATTCTGTGATCTGATTTGTTCTCAACCAAAGCTTTGAAGGATTTGAATTTTTCGAAGGCTTCATCTTTGTGCTTCATGACTCCTATCCAAACCATCCTTAAATAGTCGTCAATGAATAATATAAAGTATTCTTCTCCCCAAGGTGACCTTTTCCTAGATAGACCACATACATCAGTATGGACAAGTTCAAGTGACCTCCTAGCTGATCCTTCCTTCTCAAGGAAGTTAGTTCTGTTTTGCTTACCAAACTGACATGATTTACATATTGTATTGTCTGGAATTTTGATGTCTAGAAGACCACAAACTGCCTGGTATTTGCATGCTTTCCTTATTTGTGAGAAGCTTAGATGCCCCAATCTCCAGTGCCATAGCCAGTGTTCATCATTCTTGCTTACATAGCATTGATTTTGTCGTTCTTTGAATATGTACAAATTATTTGGAGTTCTTATGCCTTTGATCACTGTTTTTCTTGTATCAAGATCACGAACACTACATCCATTTGATTGAAATATTACCTTTGTTCCTTGATCACACATCTGACTGACACTTAATAGATTATGCTTTAAGCCATCAACATACATAACATTTCCTGCGTTGACCTTTTCTTTTAGAAAAACAGAACCTTTACCTTTTATGAGTGCAGGGGTGTCATTTCCAAATGAGACCTTCTTCTCCTTCTCCAAGGCACTATATGACTAAAGTTTTTCTTTATCACCTGTCATATGTTTCGAACATCCATTGATTTTCCTTCCCTTCCGCATATAAGGCTATACCACATCTTTCTTGTTGTGGTTCTTTCATTCTCCATGTTTTGATATTTGAGGTTTGCTCCTTCTGAGTTGTCTGCCGAAACCTTCTCCTACATTCAGAATCTTCATGACCAAAATTATTACAAATAAAACATTCTATTTCATTTTCAAGAGTAGAAAAGTTATTGTAGGTCCTTTTCATGATCTCAGTCATACTCCTCTATTTTTGAGTTCCTATAGTCATGATAGTTTTGTGGGCAATAGACTGAGCTGCTTTGTGTCCAAAGTTGTGACAAGAGAAACATTGGTCATTGAAGAAATTCCCGCGATTATCAACCCTGAGGATCGAATGATTGTAGTTTTCATTGACATCCATTCTTGAGAAAAATTGAGAATGATTTACCTGTGGTACGTTGTAGCTTATATTTATTCTTAAAGCAAATTTCTCCTGATTCACTTGGTTATCTCTGTTCATTCTTGAAGAGAAATGTCCCTGATTTACCTGGTCAGCAGCATTGTGCCTTTGCTGTCCATTGGCAATTTGTCCACTTCTCCTCGCTGCATCAATATAACTTTTGGAGGTGGATGGATTCTATGCTTGAGATGGTTCTTCATTATATCCCAGACCTATCTTGATTAGTGGAGAATGTTGCACTTTGATAATCTCATCTAACGTTTCAGATCCTTTAATGAATCTAAGATTAAGAGCTTTAGTTTTCTCAATCTCTTTTCTAAGTCCCACTATTGCACATTATAACTTTTCATGATGTTTTTCACTTTCAGCCAGTTGGAATTGCAGAGTATCAATAATCATATTTTTATCTTCTAAAAAAATTTTGAGTTTAGAAATCTCTTCATAAAGACCTTCTTCATCTATAGCATCCATGAAATCATCATCTTCAAAATCCATTAAAAGTCTATAATTATTACCTTTTTCAACTTCATCACTATTTGAAAATCCATCACTGTCTTCATGAGTGTAATAGCCTTTCTTATTTACATTCTATTTCTTGTTCCATCTAATAGGTTCCTTACCTTTGTTAAACTTACCTTTATGATGACACTTGGCAGCATAGTTACTGACTCTTCCACAAGAAAAACATTTCAAAGGTAACGTACCTCTGAATCGTCTAGCACCCCATTGAAGGTTCTTGAAAAAATTTGATTATTCCTCTTCTTCTGACATATATCCTGAGTCATAGGAATCTCCTTTTCCTGAGGCCTTGAATGTGGCTTCTCTTCTATCTGATGGTCCCCCTTTCCTCATTTCATAAGCGGTTAGAATTCGATGTAGCTGCGACATGGTAATTTTTTGTAGATTCTCCTTTTTTTCTATTACAGAAACTTTTGATTCAAACTTAGAAGACAAAGGTCTCATAACGTTTTCAACCACAATAGCCTCTTTTATTTCTCCACCAAATTTTTCATACAATTAACAATCTCATCTATGTGTAGGAAATAGTTAGCCACACTTTCATAATTGTACATTCTGAGATTTTTATACTGAATTCTGAGGGTTTGAAGTTTTGCTCGTTTTACCTGTTCATCTCCTTCATAGCTTAGAACAATCTTGTCCCATATTTCTTTTGCAGATTTATACTGCATAACCTTGACGAATTCTGATTGAGATAGACATCCTAATAGAGTATTGACAGCCTTTGCATTAGTTTCAAACTGCTTCTTCTCAACCGGATCTGTAGGAGTTGCTGAAGGAAAAGTGTACCTTGTATCTATGATATCATAGACTTCTGTACCAAGAGATTGAAGATAGGTTGTAACTCTTACCTTCCAATAGGCAAAGTTGGTCCCATCAAAAATTGGAGGCCTGATTGATGCTTCTCTCTCGTAGTTGCTCATGATGATAGATCTTCCTTCAAGCGATCAAGCTTATTTTGAAGGACCTGCTCTGATACCAATTGTTGGAAATAATACTGAGGGGGGGGCGTGAATCAATATTATCAAGTCAATTAATTCCTTTCTCAAACCCATATCATATATGCTACTTCAGTTAGTGAAAACCGCATATATACGCAACAATAGATAAGGAAACCCACGTATACCATGCAGACTTATAATTTAATCTATCCTACAGATGTTGATCATTAATCTATGTATCAGAATCAAATAAACAGTAGCCAGAAATAGTGAAACAGAGTAGAAGACAATCACACACAAGAACACTAGATATGAGGTGGAAACCCAATGTGGGTGAAAACCACCTGCTGCAATTCGTCTCTATCTTCCTTTATTCAGAAACTTCTTTTTACATTGTTTCTATACTAGTGCAGTCCTTTAGCAGTACGCAGGCTGCTACCTATAGAGAGCTACAACCCTCTCTCGTTCTCCAGCTTTTCTTCGAAGGGAGCTACAAGCCCCTTAGCTCTTGTACCAGTTGGGATACTAGTACACAAGATACTACCTGCAGAAGGCTAAAACCTTCTCTTTGCCTCCAGGGACCATGTTTCATAAATTTTCAGACTAGATCCATGAACATCAATCAAACATCAAGAATTTCTGCATCAACCAATCACCTTTTCACCAATCAAAATTGAATCAAAATAAACACTTCTTTGATAAATGTACCCAGATCACAATAACAATAATCACACACCACTTCTGAACCCAGAACACTGCAGCAATAAATAGAAGTAGCTAGAACATAAATCAAGAGATGTACGCTACTTCACTATTCAGAAACCTGCGTGCATATGCTTATGTGTCAAGATCGACCTGCGTAGATGCTACTTTCACCTACAAAAACAGCTTGTATATGTGCCTTCGCTTCAATGAACCTACGTACAGATCTATAAAGGATAATTCATTCATTCAAACATTCAGGCATTAGTTAACCCAAATTATCAGATTTATAGATCAAGCGTGTGCCACATATCACAGATCAAAATCATATAGAGATACTACTATTCAAGCCTTAATATTTTGACCCATCAAGAGAACTTATCATTTTTTCTTGCGCTCAGGTTCCTCCTTCATTCAGATCCAAATCTACACCATAACCCAATCACCAGTATTTCAGATCTAGCATGATATCAGATATTCAATAATTCAGATAATCTTTGCCCAATGATCTTCTTCCTCTTTTATAGTCTTGCCTTTCACAATACCACGGCCCAAAACCATAGCAAATCAATACCAAGGACCCAATACTTGGGATCAACACATTAGATGAGATACCAAGGTCCAAAACCATAGGTTCAAATACCAAGGACAAAATACCATGGACCAAAAATAATTTTTCCCACATGTACGCGCTTTCCCTTGCATGAAAGTTCGTGTATACGCATACACTACTTTGGAAAGTCTAACCCTCGTGTATACGCAACTTCATTAAGGTGAACCTACGTATATATGATTTCCTTCATTCTGAGAGCCTACAATGTGATCTGTCGTCAGAGAGAGTTGCCATCAAGGACAACACCTGTGCCATGGCACCAAACATGTGCAATAATGCCAACACTTTTTGGTTGCCTAACTACTTAGCATGAGGATGTCTGGCTTAGGCAACGCCTTGATTTCCTTGGGTGATAGTGTTTTGGTGGCTCACACGACTAGGATGTGAATGGGTGAACCAATCTTTTTTTGAATGCTAGCTTGGAACCCAACTGTGCTTTCAATTTATGAATCTCTCATGTTGTAAGGACTAATGTATTATTTTTAACTATGGTGTAAAGGTATGATATTGTTCCCTATGGGAACAATTCGACACATGGTTGTTTGCTTAACTCAGTCAAGGGTTTGTTTGTTTTTTTTTTTAATTTAAAGATTTCTTACATAAACAAATTTTGTTGGGTAATTTCTTCAAGAGGTATTCCTTACATCAATGGTAGGGCCGAATGTAACATTTTTTCTTTGGTTAATAGGTAATATCGTTCCTCCTTTTAGGTACTATGTTCGAATTTCTATATTCTTTATGTTTGGTTGTTCTCAAATTGGGTCTATTCTCTGCAAGGTCTATGCATTTTTTGTTTTAATTGGGTTGTTAATATTTAAAGGTTGTAACCAACATTCTGCCATGACTTAGATGTGTATAGCCTGTCCATTGACTTTACAGTGATGTATGTGCTAATATTTATGGGAATTAATTCGTTTCACTCTTGACCCTGAGGTGCAAGCTTCCTTGATTTTGACATTGTTTTCAATTATGCAGTTTTCCTTTTTCCTCATGCCATTGTTCAAGATATTTCTAAGTTTTTTATTCATGTTTTCCCTTCATTACTTGAATGGTATGTTACCGAGAATGTGATTGGTACACACACAGTATAGTAGTTATTATTTGTTCAAGTGCATAGTCTTGTTAGTTTTAATCTAAGACATAGAATATATAAATGTTTATTATGTAACAGAGACGAATTAAAAATAATATTAATAATAATCATTTAATTGGTTTATAATAATATAACAGTACTAGCAATACCTTTTCTTATTAATCATTGAGATATGAAAGTTTATATACTTCTATGTTCACTTCCATGTAGCCAATAGTTCTTATTCGAGAAGATCTTGCCACCCATCCATGAGTCTAGAAATTACATCCAGAGTCTCCCTCAAGCTCTTCATCCTCCGAATAGCAATTATGAGGTTTGTCACAGTTTGGTATCTTGAGGCATCAGGACTAACTTTCTAGCATCAAGTCACATATCTTTATGGCTATACTCCAGATTTCCCACCGGTTTATTCCACTGATCTCAAGGAATTTATGATGGCAGTAATCTGCTCTATTTACCAATCTGATCTTTTACTCTCCTCCACTCTCCATCCCCCTAGGCCTTCCTTGAATTCTTCCTTTGAGGAGAGAAGTGAGTAACCACCTTAACTATCTTAGGAGGTTAACAATTGTTTCTTTCAGTTCTTGCCAAAAATATTTTAACTCTTATTATTCATTACTTGTAAAAATGTTCTCGCCACCCAGCCATAATTTCTTAATGTTCTTTATTGAACATTTCATGACAAAACCTTAAAGGTAAATAATTTAATAATTAAAAACAGTAACAAAAGTTAAATTTACATGTAACATGGGGTGTTACATCTTCCCCCCATTATGACGAACACCGTCTTCGGTGTTCTCTTTGAATTACAAAAATAGTATAGGATAAGATTTCCGTGGGAAATCCTCTTCTTCCGAGGTGGCTTCCTCAAAGCCAAGGTGATTCCATTTCACTTTAACCTGGGTGATGGCTCCTTTCCACAAGTTTATTTCTCTTCGCTCAAGAATATGAAGAGGTTTTGTCATAAATTCTCCTTTGGGTTCGTCCTGTACATTTTCATAGACTGTCATCAGAAACTTTCAATGAACAAATTATACACTAGTTGTTTTATTAACTGATTTAACTGTACATTTTCCTGACCAATTATATGCTCAGGGTTGTACTCATACTTTTTAAACAAGGAGACATGAAGAACATTGTGAAACGAAATACGGCTTGGTAATGCAATCTTGTACGCTACAGGACCAATCTATTCCAATACTTGAAAAGGGCCACAATAATGAGGTGCTAACTTAGCACAACCCCTCAATTTCAAGGTAGTTTTCCTTAGTTTGACTCGCAAATACATGTGATCCCCCACATGGAACTCCATGTAAGTTCTTCGTTTTTCTGAATAAACTTTCTATCTATTCTCAACAACTTTTAAGTTCTGAAGAATTTTTTTAACTACCTCCTCCATCTTGGCTAGCATATCAGGACCTAATGTTACTCTATCGACAAGAATATTCCAATTTGTGGGAACCCTGCATCTCCTTCCATACAACGCCTTGAAGGGACTCATTCCTAATGAATCGTGGTGTCTGTTATTATAAGAGAACACTACTAAGTGGATGTAGTCTTCCCACCTATGGGGTTGTTGCATCACATACATTATTAACATATCTTCTAAAAATTTATTCACCCCCTCCTTCTGATCATCAGTTCGGGGATGGTACGCGATACTACATTGGATATATGTGCCTAATATAGAGAAAATGGTTTTCTAGAATGTGGATGTAAATTGTAGATCCCTGTCACAAATTAACACCTTGGGTATTCCATACAATCTAAAAATTTCTCTCATAAAAATATGTACAATTTCAACAATTTTGTAGGGGGATTTTACTAGTATAAATTGAGCATTTTTTCTTAGCTTATCAACCACCACCATAATTTAGTCATGTTTCTTTTTGGTTCGAGGAAAACCTATGATGAAATCCAGGATAGTTATCTGCCATTTCCAGTGAGGTATAGGCAGTGGTTGCAATAGTCCAGTGAGGTATTGATGTTCCACTTTCACCAACTGGCACTCCAAACATTTAGCTAAGTATTTAGTAATATATTTTGTTTAACCCAGACATAAATAACATTTCTTGATAGCTGAAAGTAGTTTTTGTTACTGTGGGTGGGTGGCATATGGTTTCCTGTGAAATTCATCTAATACCAATTGTTTAATAGAACTTTGATTAGGAACATAAATTTCATTTATGAAAGCTAAAAAATTATCCAGATTTATGCCATATTAAAAATTTTCCCCCTTATTCTGGGAATTAACTATCTACTACCAAAGGAAGGAGTATTTTGGGTCTTTAAGAGATGCTCCTTTAATCATATCAAGGAGGTTTGATTTCACTTGACTAAATTGTATTTCATAAAGACAATGCAACTTTCTTCTTAGTGCATTGGCAACTCAATTTTCTTTCCCCTTAAGGTGCTTCATTTCATTGTCAAATTTGCTTAAGAATGTTGTCCACCTAGCTTGATGGGTTTTTAAACTGGATTTGTTAAAGAAATTTGTAAGACTACTATGATTTGTTACTAGCATAAATTTCTTCCCTAGTAAGTAGCGTCGCCACATTTATAGTGCATGCACTGTTGCTGTTAATTCAAGTTCATAAGCAAAGTATCATTGCTCATATTCCTTCAATTTGTGGGATTCATAAGCTATAACTTTCCCTTCTTGCATTAATACTCCTCCAACACTGCCTTCCTTCCTTGCATTTATGCAAACAACAAAATATTTCTCTAGGTCTACCACCTTTAATATGGGTGTCATATTAAGTAGATATTTAATTTCCCAAATCCTTGCTTCCATTCAGTTGTCCACTAGAAAGTTTGACCCTTCTTTTGTAATGAGGTCGTCGGAAAAGAAATTTTTTAGAATCCTTCAATGAATCGAAGGTAGTAGCCAGCCAGGCCCAAGAAGGACTTAATATGAGCAACATTATTCAGGGTGGCCCACTCCATAATGGTCTTAATATTCTCCAGGTCTACCGCTATACCCTTTACTAATATGACATGACCAAGATATTGTATCTGACTTTTGTGAAAGTCACACTTGCTATACTTAGCGTACAACTGATTGTTCTGTAGGGTCTGCAACACAATTCTCAAGTGATTTTCATGTTCCACCTAAATCTTGGAGTAAATCAATATAGCATCAATAAAAATCATCATAAACTTATCTAAGTATGGCTGAAAAATGCCATGCATCATACTCATAAAAGTTTTCGGGGAATTCGTAAGATTTAAAGGTAACACCACGAACTCATAATAAACATAACAAGTTTAAAAGGCAGTTTTACAAATGTCTTCTTCCTTAATCCTTATTTGATGATAGTCGGATCATAGATCTGTCTTAGAGAATACACTTGCTCGTCAAACTTGATTGAATAATTTGTTAATTCGTGGTAAGGGGTATTTATTTTTTATAGACAGTTTATTCAACTAATGATAATCAATGCATAATCTTAGAGTTCCATCCTTCTTTCTTATGAACAATACAGGGGCTCCCCACATGGGCTCCCCACAGGGGCACACTAGGGTGGATATGACCTTTATCAAGCAGTTCTTGCAGCTTCATTTTGAGTTTTGTTAACTCAAGTATGCTTACATAGTAAGGAGTTCTAGAAATAGGAGCTGCACCTAAAAATACTTCAATCATAAAATTGATATCTTGCTTAGGTGGTAACCCGGGTGTGGACTCATGAAACACATCAACAAAGTCTTGAATGAAGGAAATATCTTCCAGGAAAGTCATTTTTCTCTTCGAATTTGTGTATCCTACCTGTACAGTGTAAATTTGACAACATTTCCTAATGCATTTTCCCTGTTCGTTAGTAGTAACACGACATAACTTAATATTTTTCTTAATTCCTTGAATTTCCTTCCTCTATCCTAATTCAGTAAGGTAACTAACAAATTTTCCCTCTCAAACCATTAAGGAATAATGTCCTTCCAACTAGTCTATCCCTATTAGCACATTGTATGAACCCAAAGGGAGTATATTTAAATTAACATAAATTTGTTGTCCTAAAATATTCACAAGACAATGTTATATTTTCGCAACTACCCTTCACTTCACCCCTATGGCTAATTGGAGTAACCAGAGTTTTTCAAATTTACTTCTTTGCAGTTGGCATCCATCTACAACCTTAGGACTAAGAAAGATTAAGCTCGCAACTTGATCAAACAAAACAGAGACAGATTGATTAACGATCATACCTTCACACTCAATCATGGTGGGCTGGTATTCTGCTTGATGGTCATCAAGTTCAACATTAATTCTAGGCACACTCCTCTCCACCTCCCCAACTATGGAAGATTCTTGCATGCTTGAAATTTGTTCCATTCTTTACCTATGTGGTCAGGTTTTGTAATAATGGGGTTCTCCACACCCCAAGTACTATAGAGGTTGTTGATATTGCTGATAATTAACAAACTTATTAACTCCCTTAGTCTGCCTATTTTTAGTAGATGCTGCGACATTTGTTTGATTCCTTGCTAGAAATTTAATGAAGGGCCTTTTATATACATTTCTTTCACTGGAAACTTTTGACTATCTGTTTTGGGAAAAAATTCTTCCCCTTCGGTTCAAACCTCCTTTCGATCCCTCACTCTCCTGTTTCATTTTTTGATAATAGATGTGGAATTTTCGAACAACATTATCCATCATTTTTGGCTAATCAAACTCCACCTTCTCCTTCATGAACATAGGTAGACTACTAATACAATGTTGAATCTTGGCCTTTTCTTCCTACATATACGATACATATCGTAATAGAGATGTAAATAATTTCACATATTTGTCCATAGTCAAAGCTCCCAACCTTAAATCATGGAACTCCTTCTCTTTTTCATCACAATAGCACTCTGTTGAATATTTATCCTTGAAATTCTTTCCATGTGACTTGCTCTTTGTCAATTTTCCTTACAAAGTTTATTTCTTCCCACTAAAGGGTGGTCTTACTTCTTAATTGATGAACTACCAATGTCGCCTTGAGTTTATCTTTGTAGTCATGGTTCTGGAAATATTTATCCATATCGATTAACCAAGCTTCCGCTACTTCCTCTGACTCAACTTCAAATATTGATGGTTTTAAATTTTTTAATTCCCCTTATAGTTCAGTTTTCTTTCTTTTTTATTTTCGCTGATTAGAAATATTATCACAACATCCTTCATCCTCCTCATGTCTTTCCCCTAACATAGTATTATCTTCCCCTTGATGGAAATTTGTAGTTTTATCTCCATTAGCAACACTAGTGTATAGCCCTCATTGATTTTGTCGATCGGACATGGTTTTTAGAATTATTTCCTGCTCTTGTTGTAACCTTTCATTATATGTCCTCAAGTTAGTCATTTCATCATGTAATTGCTAAAAATTTTCAAGTATGGCCACATTGGCCTCTTGAGATTCTTCTCCTAATTGTATCCACATATCAAGGTTGGCCCCTACATAAGCTGCTCATAGCTAGTTTGGTGATCCGGGACACCTATGCATCCTACTCTTTTTCCTTTATCTCTTTGTTCAACCATTCATATTCTTATTTTTTTTCGTATATATATATTTATTTATGCCAAAATCCTTAGTGTTGTAAATCAAGCTCTGGTACCACTTGTAACAAACATTACAAACAATTTAATTACCCAAATATATAAACAAAAAATAATTATCATTATACTTCTATCATTCTGTAATCTATGGCATTCTATTCAATTTAAGGTTGACATCACATGGTTTCGTTGTTTTGTACATTGGTTTTTATGGCCTATCTCAAATTAAGTAATACATGCAGTGTACACTACACATTAATCATGGTGATTTAACACTTTAGTGCATGACTCATGAAAGGTCTGATAACCTGGGACACTTGTCATATCCTATGATGTGTGATTGTGCCTCGGGAATCTGATAGTCTTCAACAGTAAGGGTTTATTAAGGTAACAAACTCCCTTTCCCTCTATGATGAGTTAGGTCATTTGGGTTTTCTTCACCTATGTTTGATTTCTCTACAACTGGGTAACCGTTTCTTCATAGCAATGAGGGTTTCTAACTACCAGAACCCTTCTCACTGGAAAGTTGCAACATGTGATATCCCTTGGGTAAATAAGCACAACTTTACTTGAAGGTTTTTTTATTGTTGATATCACTCATCTTCCTCCCAAATGCTTGAGTAAGAGTTCTGACTAGGCTGTGTTGAACTATGCAGGTGGTTCCTACTTATGTCGGCTCCTCATCCTCGGAAGGAAGTGATTTTGAAAATTTTTGTCCTCACCGAGGTAAAGACTATGTTACTAGTAGAGTTTTTGGGATCTATTTCTTCATCCGAGAGAAGGGGGTGGAATCTAACCCTAGTTTCTTTGCTTATCAGTGCAAGTGGGTTTCACAAGTCCAGGGCTATCTCACAATTAACCATTTCTTTCAATTTAATCTACCATTCAATATTGTTTCTTGGTGAGATTCACCCTAACAACATTTTGATTTTGGTTGAAGGTACAACCTCTTGTTGAACCTTCCTTCTTAGCACTTCAACCTCGAGAGAAGTGTACTCATGTTTCTTCTATCTCTACTCCCTTCTAGGTTGGTTTTTCACTAAACCCATGACGGATTTATCACTCAACAAGATTTTTCGTTGCCTAACTACTTAGCATGAGGATGTTCAGTTAAGCCCTTACCCTGGTTTTCCTGGGTGGTAGTGTTCTAGTGGCTTGGATAGCTAGGAAGCAAATGGGTGACCCAATATTTGTTTTTAATGTTAGCTTGGAACCCAACTGTGCTTATAATTTATGAATCCCTCGTGTTTTAAGGATTAATGTGTTATTTTTCACTATGGTCCAAATAGAGGTTTGATATCTTTCCCTACGGGAACAATTCGATACATTATTGTTTGGTTAACCTAGTCAAGGATTTTTTTTGTTTTGTTTCAATTTAAATATTTCCTTCATAAATAGATTTTGTTAGGAAGCTTGAATGTAATGTTTTTTCCCTGTTTAATAGGAAATATCGTTCGTCCATTCAAGTACTCTATTCTAACTTCTATATAATTTCTTTATGTTCAGTTGTTCTCAAATTGGGTCTATTATCTGTAATGTTTGTTCATGGCTTGTTTTAATTGGGTTGTGAATATTTAAAGGTTGCAACCAACATTCTACCGTCACTTATATGTGCATATCCAATCCATTGACTTTACAGTGACGTTTGTGCTAATATTTATGGGAATTAACTGGTTTCTCTCTTGACCCTAATCTGCAAGGTTCCCTTATTTCGACATTGTTTTCAATTATGTAGTTTACCTTTTTCCTCATGCAACTGTTCAAGATATTTATGAGTTTTTGATTCATTCTTTCCATTCATTTCTTGAATTGTATCTTTCCTAGATTGTAATTGTTGCACACACGGTATATTAGTTATTCTTTATTCAAGTACATATTCTTGATAGTTTTAATATAAGACATACAATAGATGATTGTTTATTACCTAACACGGACGAATTAGCAATAATTGCTATAATAGTCATTTCATCTATTTATAATAATGCAATAGTACTAATAGTACCATTTCTTATTAATCATTGAGATATAAAATTTTAGGTACTTATCTATTCACTTTGTTGTAGCCAATAGTTCCTGTTTGGGAAGATCTCACCACCCGGTTGTGAGTCTGGCAATTACGTCCAGACTCTCCCTTGAGTACTTCCTCCTCCGAATAGTAGTTATGAGGTTTGTTAGAGTCTGGTATCTTGAGGCATCAAGACTAACTGTCAAGAATCAAGTCACATACCTTTATGATTGTACTACATATTTCCCACTAGTTTATTCCACATCAAGGAATTTCTCTTGGCAGTAGTTTCCTCTCTTGACCAATCTGATATTTTTGTCTCCTCCATTGTCTAGCCCCATATGCCTTCCCCAGATTATTCGTTTGAGGAAACATGGCAGTAACCAACTTAATTGTCTCAAGAGGTTAACAATTGTTTCTTTCAGTTCTTGCCAAAAATATTTTAACTCTTATTATTCATTACTTATAAAAATGTCCTCGCCATCCAACCATAATTTTTTAGTGTTCTTTCTATGATAATTTGATGACAAAATCATAATAGTAAATAAAGTAATAAGTAAAAACAGTAACACAAGTTAAGTTTCCATGTAATGTGGGGTGTTACACTATAAGAGAATTATAGCACATGTGCCAGATTTTTCCATGTTCTAGAAATTCATAGAACATAGATTTCTATCAAAATATTATTAATTTATTTATTATAAAATATTTTATTACTAGTGTAGCCATGTAAATTAAATAGTTAGTAAATATTAATAGACATCAATTAATGATAAGAAATCTACGATAATCAGTAAAACACTTATACATGCTACATCTCACATTGTCCATATTAAAAAAATTAACTAATTTATAACTTTGTTTTAAATTATTACTAGCTTATATCCATCTTCACTCTAAAAGAGGTTTGCATTATTTTATTTTAATTTTATTATTTTAAGTTTAATTTTGACCAAGTTAAAATGTTCACATCGCATTACATTAATATTCTTCTTCTTCCTCGTTTTTTTTTTAATTTGTCTTACTCAAAATGTCAAACATTATGTTACATCTCTACCACATTGGATGGAGAACAACTCGCCGCGCAATTACTGATAATTATAAACAATAATTAAATGATTTTTGTGTGCAAGTTTTGTGATTAATATATATATATATATATATAATATAGTATATTATATATATATAATCGTAATATATATATAATATATATGTATATATATAGTATATATATATATATATCTAATATCTATATAGTATATATATATATATATATATATACTTATATATATATATAGTATAGGTAAATATGATAATTAATACTCTTAACATTGATATTCCCATCCACTTTACATGGAGATTGTTAATTGTAAATTGTCTTTGTTATACATTACTATGGGATAATACATGGCTTATCAATCCACATTCCAATATAACCACGTGTCGATATGTGAATTTTGTCCTAATTTAATTAAATTGAAATAAATTAATTAAATAAGCATAACTAACTTAGTGGTAAATATTAATCTGTAAAATGTGAATACTATTATGAATTATCAATATCCTAGTACATTCCATGCTCGTTAAATCTCCACCATCCACCTACGAAATTACTAATAAATAAATTAAATTATGGAAGACCCATTTCATGTCTATTTCCATAATTAAATAGTTCTTCCCCTTATTTTTATTATATATTCATGTTATGAGATTAATAATATTTAGTTATTTCGTTTTTCCAATCAAAATTAGAATAGTGATTTACATTTAGAAAGGCCTACAAGGGCCTAGAGCAGAAGGTAAAGTAATATGTTTGAAACTTCGTGCAGGAAAATCTATCCATGCTAAAGGCTGTTGTGACCCCAACCTACGTGAATTTAACAACATAGACAAGAAAAAAATATTTACATTACAAATATGTTCTTAATATATATTTGTTTTATCTTTAGTTAAATATTATAGATATTAAAGTGGTAATTAAAATATGTTCATTAATTCTTATCAAAATAAAACAATAATTTAAATATGATATTTGTCCCGAAATGAAAAATTTTAAAAAGTTTCATATTTAATAATTTAAAAAATAGTATTTAATCGACAAAATATTTTAGTTTAATTAAACATAGTAAGTAAGCTATATTGTAAGGTTTCTGGTCAGAATCTGGCAAAAAGATTGTGGCAAAACCTTCATTTTTGTTATTTACACTGGTTTTTTTGACTATATATATTGATTCAACACCCTCAAAAACCCTTGGGGAACTTTGTTTGTAAAAAGTTTACCTATCAAAGTTGTGAATTCAATGAATTGATGCCAAATTCTAGACAAATTAGATCAGAAAATAAACTACAAAACATTCCAAAAAGTCACACTTAAAGAATACTCGATTATAGCACATGTTCTAAATTTTCCACATTCAATAAACTCATAGAACATAGATTTCTATCAAAACATTATTAATTTATTTATTG
>APFE030678982.1:6364-21967 GCA_000404065.3 Pinus taeda
TAATTGTTGTGTTATATGTTGATGATGTTATTTTCACAGGTAATGATGATTATCTTATTGAGAATTTCAAAGCAGTCAAGAAAGAGGAATTTGAAATGACTGACATGGGTTTGCTGAGATACTTCTTAGGAATAGAAGTAGAACAAAGTGAAAATGGAATTTTTATCACACAAGCAAAATATGTAAATGAAGTATTGGAAAGATTTTATATGCAGGAGAGCAAGGCAGTAATCACTCCCACAGTGATGGGATTAAAACTCAGCAAATAGGATAGTAGCAAGGATTTTGATCCTAGCTTGTATAAGAGCATAGTTAGCAGCCTAATGTATTTGACTGCAACTAGGCCAGATATAATGTTTGCTATTAGTTTAATTTCCAGATTCATGGAGAGGCCAAAAGAATCACATTGGAAGGCAGCAAAAAGAATTATGAGGTATGTTAAAGGTACTAAACGATTTGGTATTTTATATACTACTTCAGAATGTTCAGATTTAATTGGATACACTGATAGTGATTGGGCTGGAAGTGTAGATGATTGGAAAAGCACATCCGGTTATGTTTTTCACATGGGTTCAGGAGCTATTTCATTGGCTTCTAAGAAACAACCTATTGTAGCGTTGTCTACAGCAGAGGCTGAATATGTGGCAGCTACAGCAGCAGCATGTCAAGTAGTTTGGATGAAAAGGATGTTAAGGAGCTTATGCGAAGAACAAGCACAAGCAACTGTGATTTTTTCTGACAATAGCTCAGCTATTGCATTATCCAAGAACTTTGTGTTTCATAAAAGAACGAAACACATTGACACAAAGTTTCACTACATCAGGGAATTGGTGAACAATGGAGAAATTATTTTAAAACATTGCAGGACTCAAGAGCAAGTTGCAGACATTCTGACCAAGCCATTGGGCCAAAAAAGTTTCGAATTTTTGAGGAAATGTTTGGGTATGACTGATAACCCAGCAGTTGAAATTAAAGGGGAGTGTTGAAATATTAATTTCAAACTGTTGTATTGCGCGCATTTAATTCAGTGAAACCACCAGTCTTCCATTGGACCACTTTCGCTGAGGAAGTGGTATTCTCTCAAACGCCCCCGATACAATCACTTTTTGACGTGTGTCCTCAGTACATTTTGCAAAACCATTTTTTATCGGAGCGTAAACTTCAGCAGAAATGGGCCTTCTGATATTGACCACAGTCATCCGATTTTTTGAGGGCAGATCAACGGTTGATGTACAGCCACAGACCTGCACTATATGGACTTGACGTGAAGTTTTTGTTTTGACCGCCAGTTTCTCTGTAAAAGTAATGGACTTGACGTGAAGTTTTTGTTTTGACCGCCAGTTTCTCTGTAAAAGTAATTAATGAAATTTATTGTGATGGGTAGAACGTAGGTAAAAAATTTTAATTTTATTATTTTCTATCAGCAGGAGTATGGGCACAAGTAAATGTTGGTAGAATCTTAAATTTTAATGTTTTTTTATGCACGGAAGTATGGCCATATGTAATTGTATTTGTTATGTTTTTTCTTTTGTTGTTGTTGTTGTATATTGGATATGCAAGTAAAATCCACGCAGCAGAGTGTGAGTAAAAAAAAAATGAAGAATTTACACAGCAGTGTAAAATTAAAGGGAATGTGCAGCAAAGCGCGATTGTAATGTCTTTTGTTCGTTGAACATACAATGCTATGTAAAACTCGCAGCAGCGAATGAAAAGAGGAATTTTACAGCAGTAAATCCATGTAATTTTTTTTATTTACAGCAGTAAATGTAAATGAAAAATTTACACACAACAGTGTAAATCTTTTCAAAAGGAGACAGAGTAATTTTTTTTGTTGAAATCTTCTTGGTGTAATCCCTCAGACAAAGGAAGAATATTTTGTAACAGCAGCTGTCTTTGATTAATGAATACAAAGCTTTTGTGGGTGTGTGTAATACTCTGTTCTCAGAAAATAATTTGTTTATAACTTCCCTATGTTAAGATCCTGGAGAAAAACATAGCATTGTTCTCTGTTCAGGTTATTTGTTTTGGAATTTACCAAAAAATTCCCAACACACTGTTTGGCAGCTTGCCACCAAAGCATTAGAGTACACCAAGTGGATATTCAAGGATTAACCAGAGGTAAATTCAATAAAGGATGTAGGCCATGATATACTTAAGCCTTAATTCGCATAACCAACCAATTTATTATAATGAAAGTGATAAAAACGGAATATATTAACTAAATGGATTTCCAAGTGAGATACTTGGAGATTGTAGAAACACTCATACAAGCTCACTTTCATTTAATCAAATGAGCCTCAAATATATAGGCATTTACACTAATGTGATGGTTTCAATCACTCCCTAGATATTAGGGTATGAGGTCTAAGATTAGAGTCTCAAACCTATTATCATCATAACAATAATCTAAGTTTAGATTTCTCCATTAATTCCAACACTTTCCCGTAATGGGGAAAGACTACTAAACAATAACATACGCCTGTTGGTCTAGTCTCAGTTAGGCTTACAATTAAAACATTAAAAAAACATGGTAACATAGTTTTCATTTTAGTCTTCTTGCTTGAGAATCCATATTTGTTCATCTTGATTCAAGGCTTCATCTTCACTTTCCTCGCCATGAGGTAGTGATGTATCTTCACCTCATTTCTTTCTCGATAATGGAAAGCTTGAATTCTTATTCTCTCCCTTCTCAACATTATGATAGGCTAGATAAAAGAATTTTCCCTCTCACTATTTCCGGTGTCAACCATCTGAACGTCATCTATGATGTCTTCATCATTCATTGATGTAACCTCTGCATGCACAGAAATATTAATGAGATCATTACAATTTAAATTCTCTCCATCTTTGTCTTCTTCTACCACGTCTTTGCAATCAGCTTCATGTGGCTCATCCAATTGATCTTCAACACTTTGTTCCTCTTTACACCTTTCCTGAAGATCATCTCGTGTGTCCTCAATCTCAGGATCTTGCACAACAGACTGTGCCTCTTGATTCTTGTGGTCATCAACAAAACCGCATTGTTTTTCTGAAAGTTCTTCTAATTCAAACATACTACTCATGCTAATGCAAAATGCCCACATGAGAAAATCATCATCAAAATCAAAAATATCTAAATATATAGACATGTTGTTGAAGTCCAGCTTATCTCACTTTATCTTGTTTCAAGATTTCTTTTCGACTCCACACGTTCCTCTAACGAGCTCCAACAACCCCGTTACCATGCAGGCAGGAAACTTCTCCCTTTGGCATCTCTTCAACTGTAGAACCTTGTAAATTGTAGCTTCTGTGCCATGCAGGTCTCAATGCCCTTGGCTCTGGCGATGAGCAACAAAACGACCTCTCATAAGCTGGAAATGCTATCAATATCTAATTCTAATGTATGTAATTAGCAATAACACATATTTATGAAAATGGGTTCAAATCAACAAGAACTTTCGCATTTTCATTATGGCATATAATAACTTAGAAGAAAATTTACCCAATTGGGAGGAAAAATGATATAAGGAAAGCTCACGATCCTTGATCTCTGTAACAGCAATGAGGAGCAAGAAAAATGATACAACGAGAGTTCTACTCTTGAAGAATATGTTCAGAATGTATCAGGGGATTTCCAGTGCCTGAAAAGTTTTTACATTCAAACGATGGCGTTGCATAAACTAGGATTCCAAACTTGCAAAAGAGAAGCTTGATATTCCCTCGGACGTTCTGAGGGGTCACAATCCAGTCTATGTTGGAAGCGAGCGTAGGCGGTGTTAAAAACAAGTGGGAAGATCATAGATCAGCTTATGGAAAACAAAATGAAATCCTCCCCATATAAATTGGATTGAAGCACGGGCAAGACAGTTCCTTTACCGTGAAGAGCATCTATCTAAAACCGCCAGATAGACAGTATAAAGATTGGTAAATCAAGAAAACATGTCGGCCAGAGAGGAGGAAACTGAAACCTAGTTCGATACGTAATGGACGAGAGTTAGGCAAAAACCATGCAGCGACGTCTTCTTCGGAAGTTCCAGCCTCTTGAGGCCTCCTCCTTAGCAGTAAAAACTAAAATTACAAGGGCTTATCAGTCGCAGATCTGGCTTCTGGCTGTGGAATTTTCCATATAGCCTCCTCCAGGACTGACATTCCAGGCCTACAATGTTCAATGGCCTCTATCTATTTTTCGGAATTCCACCTCGACCATGGCATATCTCCACAATTATTCCTCCTCGGCAGTCGCAGCAACCTACTCGCGCTCCACACCAATCCACAACACAAGCACTCATGCAGGCTTGTGGACAGCTCAAGCACTCATCCTTCAAACAAATTGTCCAAGCACTCCACGGGAAAAAAAGATCTTCCAAGCACACAGCACGACAATCTTTCCACATGACTTCACTCTTCCCAAACGGCATCCACCTCCCAAAAATCTGCAGCAAACTAGGTCAAATCCACGCAAGCAACAGAGCAACAACCCACCACGCAGCAAGGTCAGCCCGATTTTACGCCAAGCCCTCACACCGATCTGCAAAATAAAAAAGCGTGGAATTTTTGCCAGTGAATCGTCGTGATTTTCTCGCTGACACACACGAATCGGCGCTATTCCGTGCCCAAACCACGCGACGATTTTGACTCAAGTGCACCGGGCAAATTCTTCACTCAGTATATAGGTTCCTCAGTCTTGCAGCGCTAATACCATTATAGAAACTGAATATATTAACTACATGGCTCTCCAAGTGAGATACCTAGAGAGTGTAGAAACACTCATACAAGCCCACTCTCATTAAGTCAGATAAGCCTCAAATATATAGGCTTTCACACTAACAGGAGGGTTTCAACCACTCCCTAGATATTAGGATATGAGGTCTAAGATTAGAGTCTCAAACCTATCATCATCATAACAATAATCTGAGTTTAGCTTTCTCCATTACTTCCAACAGAAACGACTGGGGAAGGTCCTGTATGCCAAAAATTATATAAAGTTGTCCTATTATGTGAACACTAGAATATATGTCCATGAAATAAATGGAATTGCACTTTATATGTAATTATTAACCATTGTAAACCTTAATGTGAACCATAAGTAAATTACACTTGGTGCATGAGTTTAATCGTAAGATAAGAACAAATTACTTTAGGATTGGAGTCTATTTGATCCCTATGGTTATTGATGTGTTTTGAATCTAAAAAGAAAATAATTTTCTTTGTTTCTTTTATGGAAAATGTTTGTTCTAAGATGATATGTTTCTTTTATGGAAAATGTTTGTTCTAATATGATATGTATGGATACATGTTACAAAAAAATAGTTTTGCTCATTTAATTTGGAATTAATAAAAAATTTATAACATTTTGATCGATCTTAAATTGATTTTATTGTCATTCTAAATTTTATATGCTTTATGTTTTAATAGTTAAAATAATCAAAATTTCTAACTCAACCTATTTAAATGTGAAACTTTAACCATGTAAATTGAGAATGTGAAACAAGACAAGCCAACCAACCATTAAATTAGTTGATGTTGTTTGGGACACAAATAACTTAATGCAAGTAATTAATATAGATGTTAAAAAAGACTTTTATGGTAATTCTAAATTTTATATGCTTTAATGTTCTAATAATTAAAATAATCAAAATTTCTCAATCAACTTATTTAACCATGTAAATTGAGCATGTGAAACTAGACAAGCTAACCATTAAATTAGTCGATGATGTATTGCCAAGGACACAAATGACTTAATGCGAGTAATTAATATAGACGTTAAAAAATACTATGATTGATAATTCTTTAATTGGACGTTATGACATGGAATCGTTCATTAACAGGGTTTGATGGAGACAATCTTTTTTGTCATGATAAATAAATAATTAGTATAAGATGTCCAAGCATAAAGTGATAGAAAAAGTGATATAAGTGATTGTGAATTGATTTTTTTTTTTCAAGTTACCACAGAAATCATTCATGAAAATAAACCGGTATAAAATGATATTTCTAGAATCTTTGTCAAATCTTGGGAAGAATTGTAATTTAATAGGAATTGACTTCCATATTCAAAACTACTCCAAAATAGTTTAGTTTGTGCATGCAAAAAATTTTGTTGAAGATTTGAAGGGAAAAGATTCAAATGTTCAATGAGTTGATGCATGAACTAATGATGTTAACAATATAGTTGATAATAAACACATTGATGAAATTCTTGATGGGTGCCAATATCATAATCTAGTTGGGAATATGCAGACATTGTTTTGATCTACACCTTGGAAGATGAATCATACTCTATAAAAATGTCAAAAGAAGAATACAATTAAGAATTAAAGAATTCATTATGGTTGATCAACTCTTGGCGATGGCATACAAGTCACGATTTTGTATAAGTATTGTCATCAATTTCAAGCACATGTAAAGACATATTTGCATGTAGAAGATACAAACGGATATGGCTTTCAATCAATTATTACATAGGATAATTTTGGGCATGTCCAATTCAAATTACTCCTTTACATCTTAACTTGGGGAATACAAAAGTGAAATTTGAAAGGTATTATTTTGCACCTTATGGAGAAGAGGACATTGATGAAAAATTGAACTCTCATACACCATAAGGGGGGGAGTACATTGATAAATATAGCTTACACAAATTTTATGATTTAAAAATAGTGATGGGGTGAACAAGAATTTATTCATAGAAGAACCTCTATGCATTCTTAGAAACACCCATCTGTTTCTAGTCCTATAACATTCGTGCTCCCTAAACTGCCTTGCATGTTTGCCAGCTTGGATTCTCTAGAATGCAAATCCATTCCTAAAAGCACATTTACATTCTCAAAAGCATATGTGTGTTATTATGAATGTATGTGCACTTTTAATAATATAATGAGCACACTTTTAGGAGTTCAAACGTGCTTTTAGAAATGTTTACACACTTTTAGGAGCATGTGCACAATTTTTATGAGTAAATATTTGTGTTCAATGTATACCCTTAATTGTGGGGATATCAATGAGATTATAGGATTTGAGCATTATTTATGGGTACTAGGCTGCTTAACATTATAAGGGAAGGAAACTTGAGCCTTAGGCCATAGAGTTCGCTTCTAAGTATCAAGGTCCTTGGACCTATTACCAATCTGATTTGTAATGTTGCAAAGGTCTATGCAACTTGCTAGGATTGACACACATAGGGTAAGGTCCCACTGTCACCTCACCTTCCCCCCTCTTTAGGCTAAATTTACTCCTTAAAGGCCAAGGGAAGATTCCCACTTGATACCCCCAACAAATCAAAAATAAAACTAGTACCTTAAACAAGGTCAAGAAGAGGTGGAGGAGTTAATTGTGAAGTTTGTATAGATTATTTCTAAGTATATAAATATGTAGAAAAAAATCCAAAAACAACTAGACACTACACCAATTGATGTTAAACATGGCATGTATGTTCTCACAAAAAATGTAGAGAAAATATTATAACATGTTATGGAGTAATTTTTAAGTTTGGATTGTTGGTTAAGGGGATTAAAAAGTAAATAAAATCGCTACCTTATAAAATCATACTGCAAAAATTGCCATAACCAATAGGGGAAACAACCTATTTTAGTCAATTTGAACATGTTGGAAACATGGTGTTGGCATTGAATTCAACCATGGAGAGTCATCCAACTTGACATTGATGTCAATAAGTTAGTAAGCTTGTGCTAATCTTCAAAAGATTGGCAAAGTCTTGGATGAGGTGCAAAAGTTCTTAATGATGTTGCGCTACATGACTTGAGTTACTAGATTATATGTGTTTGTGCTACATTACTTTAGTTACTAGATTGTCTGTGTTTGATACCATAATTCGATACTATAGTAACCCAATGATTTTCCCGTGGTTTTAGTTATGATTGAAGTGGTTAATCTAGTCATGGTTCGATGTTCTGATTTGATCATCGAACCATAAATGGAGTGCAATTAATTATTTTTCATTGAAAGGGTATTGTTCAATCTTGTCTCAAAAGTGAATGGAACACTTTTAATGTTGTTTTGGTCCAAAATGGAGGCATCATGGCTAAGTTGGATTGTTTGATTCAGTGCCCAGTTTGTAATGAAACTCATTAATGAAATTGAATTGGTCTAAAATTCCTTGATTTGGTCATCAATAAGAATGCGTACATAATAAGTGTTGAATTCTTCATCTATATGATCTCGTTCATGAAGATTTATTCATCAATATTAATGTGTGTGCAATAAGCGTTGAAGTGTTCATTGCTTTGGTCTCTTAAAACTTGAGTTGGTCGTTTGATCCGAACTTAAACAAGAACGCAAAAACTTACAGATATAATTATAAACAAAGAGAAGCAGCAGAAAAACACTTCCTTTCATTAATAGAAAAATATTGAACTATGCTTACAAATAGAATGGAAATAAGATATCTTGGGCAATGGTAGCTTATCTCTGAGAAGAGATGTGACAGATACATGCCTCTGAACTGAATTACAATGAGGCTCAAGGGCCTTTTTATTATTGAACAATAAGAGAAAACCCTAAACAACCAAAACCCTAACCCGAGGAGATGTAACACCAAGAGTTTATGGGCCTTGTTCGGATTAGTTGGGTAGCCAACTTCCCAAGGTCATAACTTGGTCATATTATCTCTGTTTGACGTGTATGATACCTCGTTGGAAAGCTATTTCTGGGGAATATAGATACCAACACAATTTCCATAACAATCGCTAAAGTAATTTTGCCAAAAAAACATCGTTTAGGGCCTCAGAATGGCTCTGGAAATTCAGGACTCGAAAAACTACCAAAAATAGTAAATTATGCTACAATTAAGGAAACAGATGAAACTAACTCGAGGGTCTAGGTGGAATAGGCAGGTGGACACCAATATCCACCTGGATCATCTCTCCCCCCTTAGGAAGCAATTGTCCCCATTGCATGCAAAGCCTCTATGAGGTGAGGAAATTTCTCTTGAACCTGGTCCCTGGTGAGCCACTTGCCCTGGTGAAGGAGTTCACTTGCTTTGAAAACTTAATATAGTTGTATCTTTTTTTGTTGAGTGTTCTTGATGTGTGTTTCCATGAACTGATCCATTATGGCATGTTCCATGTAGTCTGGGTTGAGCTTTGTTGGTGTGATTTGTTCTGCAATGTCAGATGTGTCCAACAATGGTGGAAAGTCAGGTTGAAGGTGATCTACATTGAATATTTGGTGCAGACCAAGGAACGGTGGGATACTGAGCTCGAAGGCATTGTCACTGGCGGCCTTGGTGATGGTGTAAGGACCATATAGGAGTGGGAGAAGCTTGTGGTGGGGTCTAGCAAGGTGCTCCTTCTGCAAATGAAGCCAAACTTTTTCGCCCACTTGGAACTTATGCAGCACTCAGTGTTGATCATGGCACTGCTTGTAATTAGCATTGGCTCTGTCAAATATTTTGTGGACCTGTTGGCCAATGTGTTGAATGTGCTCAATGAAGTTGTTATCCCTTTTAGATTCGGACTGCATGTGAGTCGAATCTACCTGAGTGGATGCAAATGGTATGGCCACATTAGTGGGGCATAATGGCTTAAATCTCAACCCTACCTAAGAGGGTGGCATGTTGAGTTGTGGAGAGCTTTGTTGTAGCAATGTTGGACATAGGGAAGACTTTCATCCCATGTGCGTGGATTCTTCTAGTTGTACATGCACAAAATTTGTACGATCATCCTGTTGACAACCTCTGTTTGGCCATCAGTTTGGGGATGGAAATTCGTGGACTTAGTAAGTTTTGTATCCAACATCAACCAGATACTTGACCAAAATGCACTCAAGAATTTGTTGTCTTGATCTAAGATAATGGACTGTGGGATCCCAAAGTGTACCCACACTCGCTCAAAGAAGAGCTTAGTAGTGGCCTCTACTATGATACTCTTCTTGCAGACCACCATGATGGCCATCTCAGAGAATCTATCGAAGACAACAAAAATGCAATCGTTGTCGTGCTTCGTAGAAGGAAGGCCCGACATATAATCCATGGAGACAGATTCCTAAGGCCGACTAGGGGTGGGTAGAGGAGTATACAGGCCTTGCTTCTTTATGGTTGGTTTGGAAATGGCATAGGTGGTGTAGGATCTAATGTACTTCCCAAAATCCTGACAAAGTTTCGGTCGATAAAAAAACTTTTGCAATACCACCACTATTTTCTCTACTCCGAAATGTCCAGCAACTTGACTATAGTGTGCCTCCCAAATAATCTTGGCACGCTCACTTGAAGGAAAAAATATGTATCCCAACTGGCATAACAGTGCATCCTGAAGGTGAAAATTTGGAACTTGCTTACCTTCTAGGAGTGTCTAGTATATTCTATCAAATTTTGGATCGCTCTTGTAAAGATGTGGCCACCTCGATGTCTCGTGCCCATAGAAGTTGAGCATAGTGATTAGCACCAGGACTGGTGGTCGCCTGAGGTAATCGGTGACATTATTGGTGTTTCCCTTCTTATACTTAATGTTCAAATGGAATTGTTGCAAATAGGTGGACCATTTCTGATGGCGATCGTTCTGCAACTTCCCTTGTGTTTGTATGAACTGCAAAGGCCAGTGGTATGTGTGGATGACCATTTCCTTCCCCAAAATGTAATGCTTCCATTGACGGCAAGCCTGCACAATGGAATACATTTCTTTGTCGTAAGTGGGGTACTTTCAGACTGTGTCTAAAAGTGTCTCATTGTGGCAAGCCACTGGATGCCCATGTTGAGTAAGAACCACACTAATAGCATAGTTGGAGGCATTTGTCTTGATCTCAAATGCTTATTGCAAGTCTGGTAATGTGAGCACTAGTGCAGAGTAGAGGCAAATATTCAACTCGGAGAAAGCTCGATGTTGGGTTTCCAAAGAAAAGAACTTTTCTTTTGCTCCGCCCTTAGTGACTTGACTTAAAGGCCAAGTGATATGAGAGAACCCCAACACAAACCTAAGGTAGAAATTGGCAAGACCCAAAAAACTGTGGAGCTCCGTTAGAGTGGTTGGGGCAGCCCATTCTCGAATGACGTGTATCTTGATGGCTCCACATGTACACCATACTCATCAATGATGTACCCTAGATATTGAACCTGGATTAGGCCAAAGGTGCATTTTTCCAAGTTAGCAAATAGCTTGTGTTGTCGAAGGGTTTGAAGGACCTGTCGAATATGGTGGAGGTGCTCTTCCCAAATCTAGTTGAAGATCAAGATGACATCTAAATACACCACCACGAATGCATTGGTGAAGGTCCACAAGATGTCGTCCATCAGTCTCATGAAGGTTGCAGGGGCGTTCGTCAATTCGAGCGGCATGACCAACCATTCGAAAAGGCCCTCCTTGGATTTGAAGGCAGTCTTCTACACATCGAAGGGTTCAATAGGCACCTGGTGATAACCTGACTTCAAGTCAATCTTGCTGAAATATTTGGCCCCCTTGAGCTGGTCCAAAAGGTCATCAATCCGCAGGATTGGGTACCTATTCCAGACAATGATCTTGTTCAGCGCTCAATAGTCAATATAGAGCCTCCAGGTCCCATCCTTCTTCTGTACCAATACAATCAAGCTCCCACAGAGTGATGAGCTTGGCCTGATGTTCCCTTTCTACAATAGCTCCTAAATCTACCTCTTGATCTCATTGTTCTCCATAATAGATAATCGATAGATCAGTCCATTGGGCAGCGGTGCACCTGGGGTCATATCGATTGAGTGCTTGACCCGACAATGCAGAGGTATCCCTATGGGTGAGGCTAAAATATCAATGTACTCCTCCACGATCTTATCCCTCTATTATTGTTGTGCAGAGGAGCCCTGCCTGGAAGTTGTGGCCACAACCTTCTTCTTGCCTTAGGGGTGAATCATAAGGAAAACAAATTTCTTGGTCTGGGAAATGATATTACTGCATTGCTTTGCAGTGATCAAAGAGATGGCAGTAAGTTGGGCTACCTATTGTATCCTGTACAACTTATTAGCCAAAGTAATAATCATAGAGGAAGGTTTAGACTCATATATAGCATGTCACTTCCACAAGTATGGTTGTCCTGACAATACATCAAAAACTTCAAGAGGAGCAACGTCACACAGTACCTCAACCATGAAGGGCTTGATGTTGTAGGGAAGGTAGAACTACTGGCTGACGCGAAGATCTCGTCCTTGGTAAAGCCACCCGATGGTGTATGGATTTGGATGTGTTGTAGTCTTTAGGCCCAGTCGCTTCACAACTACTGCTGAAATGAGGTTCTTTTGGCTCCTGTTGTCGACAATGAACTACAATGGAGAACCATTCACCCACATCTATGAGTGGAATAGGTGGTCCCCCTCCTCTGGATCTTCAAGCTCAATTTTCTAGATCTTTGTAGTGGCCACGGTGGCATTGGGCTCTGCATCAATGATATGCTCCCCTTTGTTAGTCCCAGTAATGAGTTCTGATTCAAAGTCGAAACCTACATCTGGTTCGAAAGCCTTCATCTAGGCCATTAGTGACTGCATGGCCCGACACTCACTTGTATTGTGAGTGGAGCTCTTACAGAATTCACACCATTTTCCCGTGTCCTTATTCATCTTCGTGGTGTTGTTATTTTTCTGTGGCTTCAGCGGGTTGTCTTGGGTAGCCTCGTCTTAGCCTAGTCCCTTGTTCTATTGTTTAGGGGTGTTTTCCTTGCTTTGGATTCACAGATCCAAAGTCGCACTTCTTTTGTTTAAACTTATGCTCAATATTTACAGCGTACTGATACACTGTGTCGAGCGAGGAAATTTCCAGGAACTCCATCTCGTCCTAGATGTATTTGTGTAGACAGTCGTGGTACTTGAGCACCACTGCTCAGTATCCTTGATACCCAACTTCGTGCGAAGGGTATGGAAAGTATTTGTGAACTTGGAGACATCTTGGTCCCTTCCCTGTCAAAGCATGGTCCACTTTATGTATTTATCTTCATAGCTCCCAACAGGATAATACTATTCCTTGATGGTGTCTCGGAAAGAATTCCAAGTGGGTGCAGCTGAAAAACAGTGAGGGTTCATTCTCGTCCTTTTGTTCGCAGTAGGTTTCCCACCAGTCCTTGACATGTGGGGCGGCTTTGAGAAGTGAAAACATAATATTTTCTTAATTGGAAAAGTCATGAACTGAAAAACATCCTTCCAATAGATTTAACCATTTATCTACAACATCTGCCTCTCTGAGGCCTTCGAATATGGGAATATAGAAGTTAACTTGTACCTTAAAAGGAGTGGCACCTACAGAGTGGTTTTTGGATGAAGATGCATCGCCTGTGGGTAGTCGTCGAAGGATCTGGGTAAAGTTATCCATCATCGCATCTCTTTGTTGCTCGAGGGCTTCCTTGAGCAACATTTTGAAAGGATATCCTACCCCCTCATCTTTCTTTTCTTCCTCCATGGGAGGTCGTCGGGTTTTGCAAGGTTGATCCTGCAATGGTTCAATGAGGTCGAGCCCTATCTCCTTATACGTTGACCTCATTGGGGACATCTAAAGAAAAATAGAGAAAGAGAAAACTTCTCTGATACCACTGATCTAAACTTAAATAGGAATGCAACAACTTACAGATATAATTATAAATACAGAGATACAACAGAAAAACACTTCCTTTCATTAATAGAAAAATATTGAACTATGCTTACAAACAGAATGGAAATAAGATAGCTCGGGTGATGGCAGCTTATCTCTAAGAGGAGATCTGATGGATACATGCCTCTGAACTGAGTTACAATGAGGTTCAAGGGCCTTTTTATTATTGAACAATAAGATAAAACCATAAACAACCAAAACCCTAACCCGAGGAGATGTAACACCAAGGGTTAGTTGGGCAACCAACTTCTCGGGGTTTCTAAGGAATATAGCTGCCAATGTGATTGCCTTAACAATCTCTAGAGTAATTTTTCCAAAAAAAATGTCATTTAGGGCCTCAAAATGGCTCTGGAAGTTCAAGACCTGAAAAACTGCCAAAAATAGTAAATTGTGCTACAATTAAGGAAACAGATGAAACTGACTGGGGGGTCTTGGTGGAATAGGAGGGTGGCCACCAATATCCACCTAGATCATTATCTATTGAGTCTAATTTATCATGAGGAAACTAGTTTAAAGGGTGGCTCAATGGTTTGATCAGAAGTTACGAACTATGCACTTTTGATTAAGAGTGATTGAAAAGGGATGAATGCACTTGTAGGTTAGTAAATGTGTTTTGATGTAATGGTTGGTGATGAACTTTTTGGTTTTATCAATGCACAGTTACCTTGAGAACGAAGGGATATTATAAACTGTGAATAAGTTTTTATAGAGATCAAATGCCAGAGATGGTGCATTGTTTTAGAATTTGAATGACTACATGTGCATAAGTGAAATGATGAAGTTGATACTATGCTTGGAGATATAGTGTATACTCGAGTGTGAGTGGGTTGATATTTTGTTGATGCGATCAGAGAATTTTCCTGTAACATGATATTTGTCTGGATAGAATGTCGATGCATTTAGCAGTGCAATTGATGTGAAGTTGAATTTAGACCCATGCATGGAAGTTGCTTAAAAATGTAGTGAGTATTGTTGAGTTGCTCTTGTGTACCTATAGTGGAGAATACAATGCAAATCAAAGGAAAATACACCTGTAATAAGAGTATTATTGATGTTGTGATATAAACCTTGTGACAATGTTCTTTTGATGTAGCTAAAGCTAATATATGTTGTCATGAGTTTTATATTGTCATGTATTTTTATTTTCGTAAGGGTTGAGTTTGTCAGTGAGATATGTGTTTCCATGACTCTTACTGTTGCAATATTAGTGTGAATGTTTATATGCCTGAGTGATAGGGGCTATGAGATACTTTGTTGTTAGGTCATGTATTTTTTTTTGTTATCAGAGTATGGTGCTAGTAGTATGTCAAATTATTTTCGTTGCTAATAATATGTCAGAGATATGTATGTTGAGCAAGAGAGTGAGTTGTTGGTGTTAGGTGGCTAAGAGTTTATACCACTAATAGGGTTTGAGTTACAGGAGTTTATGTATTCAAATTGGGTTGAGAGCTCAAGTGGGTCCAGTGTGAAAATAGATGAAAATATGCCTACAAATGCTTTGTGCAGAGTTCATGGGCCTCATATTAAAATGGATGAAATTTGGTCCACAACGGTTTGAAGGTTTGGGCCTTCAGTTTAGTGAGTTGTGGCTTGCTAGCAAGTGGTGGCTTGCTCATGGAGTGGTGGATTCCTTTTGTTGGTGGTTGGAGAAACTATTGGAGGTAAGGGCCTCCATTAGGTTGGGGCTTGCAATCGGTTTGGGCCTACATAGTTGTAGAAGTGTTTGTTATGAAACCAACTTCAAGAAAGATAGAAAAGATAGATCAACACCTTAGAATTCAGCCTCTTCGAGGGGGCAACCTCCTTTACATTACATATATGAACAATTCTTGGATGATTCAAATGACAAAACCTCCTTTCTCTATATAGGAGTCTAAGGAGTCACAATATAACCCAACCGACCTAACAATAATAATATAAAGCCATAAAAATAATAATAGAGGGATTCTATGGGGCACAGTAATAACAATATGGGGACAATAAGGGCACAACAATATTAATAAGGGGTATAACTACAATAGTAATGGGGTAATCACTAGTATTATAGGGACCCAACATGCCCCTCTCCTTC
>APFE030678984.1:0-11182 GCA_000404065.3 Pinus taeda
TCCATCGATGCTGTCCGGAAGATGCTGAATGAATTTCGCCGATGAAATCCAAGCCCCATTGCTGAAATGGTGCGCTGACTTCAATGGGTTGGAGAGGCAATGACTGTAATTTCTGCTTTCCTTGAAAAATTTGACATTCATGACAACTCTTGACTGCTTTATATACATCTGAAAACAATGAAGGCCAATAAAAACCCGCTCTTAGGATCTTGTTTGCCGTGGTTTTCCAAAACAAGTCGCCCCCGCAGTCACCTTTGTGAAAATCCTCTATAGCTCTCTTAGCTTCCTCCTCAACCAAGCAATTCAGCAATATGCCACCGGGGTCTTTCCAATATAGTGCAGATTTGAGGATGCAAAATTTGGCAGCCTTTAATTTCAATGTCCTAGCTTTGTTTCGAGGCATCCAGGGAGGTGAAGACAAATTTTGAAGCACATATAAAATATCAGCATACCAAGGAGAAGAAATAAAGATGTCGGATACCTGTAGTGCTGAATTCTCCCCATCTTCATCGGATAGGGAAGCTATTAAATTAATGTCTAGGACATGGAGATTTGTTTCAGCCATGAATTTAGCGAGACCTTGACCCTTAATGAGCTTGGTAGGCTTAATTTCCACATCATATTCTAATAGTGCAGCAATCCACTTACCCCGCCTTCCTTCCGGTTCTGCTTGTACCAAAATATCTTTAACAACTGCGTTAGGAACATATGCCAAAATGTGGGAGTTCAGTATGTACACACAGAAATCTTTCAAAGCTTTTACCAGTGCCAATGCTTGTTTTTCAATGATATTATACTTCAGCGCTCCGTCCCATATAATACGACTGAAAAAGGTAATGGGCTTCTCAACTCCATCTCTTTTTTGCATCAACACAGCTGCCAATGTATGCTCATAAGTAAATGAAAATAAAATAAAATCTTGTGTATAATCCGGGCTGATTAGAGTTGGGGCTGAAGAAAAAATTAATTTTACCAAATTGAAAGACTTTACCGCCTCTTCGGTCCATTTGAGCTGGCTGTCCTTTTTTAATTTGTTAGTGATTTCTCTGGGGTGTTCGACAAGATTCAGGATAAAGCGACGCAGAAAATTCAACTTGCCATTAAAGTACTGAATCTCTTTCTTGTTTCGGGGCTGCTCTAATTGCTGAATAGCTTCCACACGTGTAGGATCTATATGAATGCCATCTTTGGAAATGATGTGGCCCAACAACTTGCCTTCACTCATGGCGAAAAGGCTCTTCTTCGGATTCAATGAGATACCATATTTTCTGCACTTTTGAAACACCATCGTTAAATGATACAAATGTTCTTCATCAGATTTAGAAAACACAGTTAAATCATCAAGATAAATGACCGAAAAGACATCTTTCTCATTAGCAAAGGCCATGTCCATCGCCTGCTGAAAGGTAGCACCTGCATTTTTCAATCCAAACGGCATCTTGGCATAATGAAATGTCCCCCATGGAGTAGTGAATGCAGTCTTGTCGCGGTCTTCCTCATGCACCAAAATATGATTGTACCCGGAATAACCATCAAGTAGCGACATCCTTGATGCCCCAACTACCCTCTGCAATATATGATCCATCTTGGGCAGCGGATAATTGTCCTTTAGCGACACCTTATTCAAATTTCTATAGTCTATACACAAGCGGATCTCACCGGTCTTCTTTCTCACGGGCACCAAGTTGGAAATCTAGTCGGAAAATCTGATTGGCACTATAATTCCAAACTTGTACAACCTGTTAACTTCTTTGTCAATCAAAGGCAACAACTTAGGATTAATTCTTCTCAATTTTTGTCGGAAAGGCTTTTGATTTGGCTTTATGGGAATGGTATGATGGATGATACTTTTATCATGGGTTTTCAAATCTGAATAATCCCATGCAAAAACATCGGAAAACGAAGTCAACAATCTGATATATTCTTTCTTCACCTTTGGCAACAATGCCTTCGATAGTTTCACCACTTTTGGATTTTCAGCTATTCCGACATTCACTTCTTCAAGACCTTCTTCCGTTGGCCTCAAAGTTGGTTTGCGGGCCACGTCATCTTGATCGAACAGCTCCTCCAAAGGAATTAATCCTTTAGGAATGACATTATCTTTAAGTTGCAATACGTCCATCTGATTTACTTCCTCAGGTTCTGTATCTATGGAGATGTCTTTGAACTCACCTTCAACTTGCAAAAAATTCTTGATTTCCTCGTCATCTTGGAAAACTTGCCAACATCTTTAATTGTCTGGAACTGTAGGACGGTGCTTCACATAAATTTCAAACTTATTGCTGGAATTCATGGGGATTTTTAGATTGCTAGCTGCCTTAGCCAATGCATCCGCAACACCATTTTGGATACGGGGCTCGCATACGAGGATGCTTGGCCTGGAACTCACCTTTCACTTGCTTTATAACCAACTCAGAGTCGCCATACACTGCTATCTTCTTTGCCTTCAGCTTTCGAAGGATTTTCAGGCTAGCAATGAGAGCCTCATATTCCGCCTCATTGTTTGAACAATCGAATGCCAATTTGTAGGAACATACTCATACCTTGCTTGGGACTTTGTTTTGGACAGAAAATGGACTTCGAATCCATACACCTATACCAGCACCATCGCTGCCCACAGCGCCATCAAATTCCATGGTCCAAAGACCATCCTCATCATCCTCTAAGTGCTGAAAATGTGATGTCTCTGCATTTTCTGTTTGCTGCCCATTGATTTCAGCTTTTGGCTCCATGATAGCGGATCCTTCTTCACGTTCATTTCTCAAAATTTCTCTAAAATTTTCTGCAATGTCTGGTATATCTTCTGCTTGAACTAACTGACTATCTATCTCATTAAAATTATCTGCAAACAAAACAAATGACTCTAAATCTATTTGTACATAATTTACAGGATGATTAACTAGCTTTTCCTTACTAATGATCATGTATTTCATCTTTTGTTCTCAATATAATTTCCTCATTTGACCGAAGACCGGGATTGTAGCATAAGAAAAATCGAGCTGAAGTGTACCTTTGAGCTTAGCTCCCCAAGATCTCGAAAGCAACATTCCGAATCGCGGAGGAATATCCGCCACCACCACATCCATCAAAACATTCTTTGCTGGGATTTGATCTAAGCTCACTACCAAGTTCTTGATCAAAACAATACATTTTACCCGGCTAGAATCAAACGAATACAAATCATGATATTTCCTTATGATGTCTAGTCCCAACTTTTCCATAATTGCTTTCAACATCAAATTATGCGAAGCTCCCGAGTCAAACATAGCATTATGCAAAACATACTCATGCAATCGCAAACTGATATATAATGGAGGAACATCACTTTCAGGAGACTCACCATTTAAATCGGGTCCAAAAATTAATTCCGGCTGATCATCTTCTACATTCACCGTGTCTAGCATTGGATCAAAATTCAACATCTTGGAGATTTGGCCTTGGTAAGTGCTGTTCTTCATGATTTTCGTCAAAGGAATGGACACTTTCAATTTTGAAATTTCATTCTCCAAACTGAAAACTGAAACCTTTTCACCTTTTTTGGCCGGATTGTCTCTTTTTTCAACTTAATCTCTTGGTGTGTTTGATGGCTGATCTATCTTGCTTGCTGATGATGATTGACCTGCTGGAGGATCACTTATCTCTTTCCCTTTTTTCTGTGGGGCAGCTGAACCATTCTTTGCCGAAGCATCTGTTCTCTTCTGAATAGGATTTATGGGAACAACTCGGTTTCTCAATTGTCTTTGCTGACTCTGCTGAGCTGATAAAGCATTCAAGTACCCTCTTTGATATTCTTTTGATTCTTCTTCAAGTGCTGCATCTTTTGACAAGATATAATGCTCATCTTGGGGGATGATGGAGTTACGCACCAACTCTTCCTCTTCCATAATATAAGTGGGCAGATCATCAGGAGTGAAGAAGTGATTTTCTTCTCCCATTGTTTCACCTTCATCCTCGGATTCTTGGCTAACAAAATTTTGCTGAAGTGTAGGTTTAATGTGCTGCTGAACTGCTGCCTCTTGTGCCCTTGTTTCACGTTGCTTGATTCTATATTGGGGCTGCTGCGGACCTCTAAAATTTGGATTACGAATCTGAGGCTCCGGCTTGTCAAGACGAACATTTTGAAGTGCTCTTTTAATCTGTTCAACGTCGCGGAGGAGCTGATCTGATGTAGACGCTTCCTCTTTGATTGTGACTCGCTTTTCAGCCTTCATTCTTGATCTCTTATCATTCAAGTTCGCCTCAACGCTGACAGTGATTTTCTGCATATCCTCCAATGTAGGAGGATCTTTATCTCTCAATGAGTAACCCATCTCCGGATCAAATCCGTCCAGAAATTTGAGAAGTGTTGATTTTCTAGATGGCCTTAAATCATCTGGAATAGCATTGTAAACTGTGTTAAATCTGATAATATAATCTTGAATGGACTCACCATGATTGCGCTTGAGATTGTTGTACTCAACGTTGATCTGAAGTGGATCCTTTCTGATTTCCCATCGATCTAAAAACTGCCTTTGAAGTGCCTCTAAGGTAGTAATGCTCCTAGCTATCAAACCTCTGAACCACTTTCTAACTTCTCCTCCAAATGTTTGCACGAAAAACCGCGTAATTATATCTTCTTCATCTATCTCATATAGATCAAAGAAAGTCATCATTTTGTCTATATGTTGTTGAGCAGAGACACTTTGAGGAGTGCCATCAAAGATAGGGATTTTACTCTGGTAGTCGGCTGGCATATCATGCAGATTTTGGGGAAGAGCAAGGGGAGCAAATCGGGCAGCCATTGCTTTAGGTAGATTGGGTCTAGGAGTAGCAGGTGGAGTAGGTGTAGCTATAGTATGAGGAGTATGAGGAGTATGAGGAGGAGAAGTGGTATGGGATGTAGAGGGTGAACCTTGTTGATTCTGGATAAATGATTATAGGAGAAATAGAAATAAAAGGAGAATTGGTCTGCTCATGCGCCGTGATAGTAGATCCAATATGAACAAATATATTCTCAACGAACTCAGCAAGACTGGTAGCATGAATATCTAACTGAAGAGATCTTAGGATGAAATTGTCAATCAATTTATTGTGTCTCTCAATGTCAAGGGCAGCAGCAAAATCAGGGTCGGGAACTAGAGAATCAAGTGCACTTTCAGATTTAGTTTTGAACAAGGACAACTCAAAACTCTCGTCAAAATCAATGTCTTCAAGATACTTAAAAATAGCTGGACATGAATGAGATTTGAATATATGACCAGAATCAGAAGCCAGTTTGGATAGCAAGGAACAAATAACCAATCAGCCTGTGAAAACTCTTAACTAATCATCCAAAAGTTCAGAGTTTACAAATACACTGGGATAAAATGCAATTGAAGTGATGTATTCGCAAGCTCACGGAGATTGACTGAAGAAGCGTTTATCTACTTGCGCTTATGAAAAGCAAAAGCGTTTCGAAGGCTACCTGGCATAATCTTCAGGCTCCGTCTAAGACTTATGAAACAAACACATCAATCTACCACAAGTTTGTTCTCCCCAGTATGGTTGCCAATATTTTAGCGCTTGAAATTTCACCTCAGGCTGAAAAAGGTAAACTCCAAGGAAACATCAAACCACTTAGCCTCGTAGCTAGCCCTACGGGGCAGGAGAGGGCTCTCTCCGGTCTATCTCGGCAAAAGGTATTCAACAGGCTGAGACAACCAATAAAGAACACTGATTTTAGGCTAGTAAACTGATAAAAAGGTTTGATTTGGGATTTTTAGGGTTTTGGTGGAAAATTGGGGAAAGGTAATTTTGGGTGTGGGGATTGGATGCAGTTTTCGCAGGGGGTTCTTTGGGGCGAGGTAGGAGACTGTATTGATTCCTTTGAAATATTTGGATGGATGAGAATGACTAGTGAGGAGCTAAGGAGAGCAAGCAATCACCTTGAATTCTCCTTAAACAACTGAAAACATTGATATTAAGCAAACTTAAAGGCAGAGCATAGCAACCATGAATTCTACCTTAACACTTCATTTGCCTAATTTGCAGAAGAAAAAGTAAGAAGATGATTCACATAACAAACTTAAAAGTACAAAGAGAAAACACACCATCAATACATGTAACCACAAGAATCCCAAAAAGGACTGCAAAACCCTGGTCTTTCTTCCTTTGCCAAAATGCAGTGATACAATCAGTAATACATAGAAGCTTTCTCCCTCAAGAGTCCAACCATGAAAATGACCAAGAAAGTACATAATATAGGCAAGCTAACATTTTTCCTTGCCTCTAGGGGTCAAGCTCACTATCCTAGGAGCTGTTTCAACCGATTCCAAACTGAGCACTGAAAACTAGGGAGTCAAAACAACTTGCCTCTATAAGCTAGGAAACCAATTCATTCATTAAATTTTTGCCTATCTTATGAATGAATCTTCTAGAAGAGATAAATGAGTGTCAAAATGTCATAAAATTACATCATTTACATCAAGGAGGATCAAAATCCACTCCAAAAAGTTAAACCTAGTCAAAACTGCGTTTTGCTGAGCTGTAGGTGCATTTCTGTGAAAATTGCCCAACGGGTCGCGCCTTGATTCTGAACGGGTCGCGTGCCTTTGGAGCAATTTTTGAGGCACTGCCAGGTGTCCAAATGAGGCAAAAGTGGGCTTGTTGGAAAGGTCTGGATGTCTACTTTCCAACCCAAGTGGAATTTATGAATTTGGTGTCCATTTTCCCCTCCCAAATGGCAATCTACCAAGATTGCTTCACGTGTGTCAAAAAGGTGGCAGAAAGTCATTTTTTGCTTGTTTTTTGACCTTATGGAGGCTCAAAACTTGGTGAAATTTCTTGGTACTTGCTGAGCAAGTGTATTTTGTCTTGAAAAATCCAAAAATGCAAACTTTTCCTGAAATGGACCTTCCCATCGAAAGGGTCGCACACGGTGCGCGACTCATTGGTGGAGAAAACCTATTTTTTGACCAAAAATTCACAAGTGACCGAAAATGCTCAAAATTTTTTGAAATTTGTGCTGGGGTTGAGTCATTTAGCACCATGCTCCTTCAAGGAAGCCTCAACCAAGATGTGGAGGGGATCGGGCCTTTTTCTTCGTTTTAGTGCCTTGGCCAACCGTCCTTGGAGCACCTTCATTCTCGCCTTGCATACGTGCATTCGGGCCCAATAGTGGTTCTTCATATTCCAAAGCAGGTCCTTATCTCTGTTGGCCTTGGCCAGCAACCTCTCCAAATGAGCATTGACCCGGAGAAGGATGGACTCTTGATCTATGGGTGTCAAATCACCAGGTCTCCTACGGGCTAATTCTCGGTCTTCACGAATCCTCCGCTGCTCATAAAGCTCGTGCTCATCCTCCAACTGTTTATTGCGCTGCTCTAAATAGTTAATTAACCATTTTGCCATCTATAATTTCTTGTTCAGTGACTCATTGTCGGTCCTTTGCTCTCAGATGATCTCCCTAAGTTCCGAGCTACGAGAACAGGTGTCAAGATCAATGATGTCAATATCTGGATCACCTGACAATCCTTCCTCAATCATGGGCTACTTACCCCTCTCTGATACATGTGCTGCTGTCAGAAACGAGACCCCTTCCACTTGATGTGGAGAAAATACTCGCCGAGCTGATGCAAATAAGGCCCTGTGGCCTCTCTGATATGTGACCAACAGAGGAGAGTTGACATGTCTAACCTCGGGGATATCATGCTACTGTGAAGGTCCTCCCTCCTCATGAACAACCTCCGGGGGTGGTGGTGGTGCTGTGAAGAAATATCGGGAGATGAAATCCTCCCATGGAATACCCTGCTGGGCCAACTAATGCATGACCACAATCTTGATCAAAGCATAATGGTAAATGCTCCTATGTTGTTGTGCTGGACTCTTTCTTTACACCAATGACACAATCTTCTCAATATTCCGGCACATGAAAAATGGTATGTTCATCATTCGTACCCGTGTGAAATGCATCAACAAGCGAATATGGTATGAAAACAAACGTGAAAATCTGTCCTCACAGGTGAAATAGCGCATGATGAGCCTCATCAAGGGAACATACTCATCCCTCAAAAATCTGAAAGGAAATACACCAGTCATGTGCCTCATATATTCAGGTTTAATGTAGGGCTCATACTGAAATCTGTCCAATAGTTTGCGCTTGTTCCACTCTCCTCCAACATTAGGTATCCCTGTTGCTTGAGCAACCATCTCAGGTGTCAATGTAAAATCCACTCCTGCAAGATTTACATGCCCGTCATGCAAATGCAAAACAAACAAGCAGACCAATTCCCTGTGATGTTGAATTTGAGAAATCCTCTCGCAAAATTCATAACATGATTGATAGCGGAAACATGTGACTATAAGTGGACAAGCCTGCAAATAGTGTAGGTTTTAACCCCGTACAGAAATTACCTGCATACGAATTCTAAATCACAGGAAAAATAAAAATGCGAGAGCATAACACATAAAACACATATACACAGAGATTTCCCACTGGATCTCAAAACAGAGACTACCAACTTGATTTTTCATTATATTCCTTTCAACATTACAATACATATTTATACATGTCGAAGCATCCAATACCATGGACCGAAAAACCATCGCGTCCAAAACCATGGACCGAAAACCATAGGTAGGTTCACCCAACCTAATATAGGGTCCAAAACCAAAATTTTCTGGGGCGCTGCCCCGGACCCCATAAAGTGGGGTTACGGGTACCCCTCAAACCCCTATTAACTATGTGGAAAGAATATAACACAACCCAACAATCTCCCACTTGTTGTTTTCTTTCCACAGGGGGCCACAGGAGAGCTTAGTCATTTTTCCAGCCCTGAAACGCCCACTGTTTCTCTACACCAAGAGAACTTCTCAGAGCTCATAGATTTTGTCAATGCATCTGCAATATTCTTCAAAGTGTCCACCTTTACCAGCAACACCTTTTGGTCTTCTATCATATCCCTCACAAAGTGATACTGAACATCAATGTGCTTTGTCTTTGAATGATAGCAGGGTTCTTTGCCAAGAAAATTGCACTTTGGCTGTCACAGTCTATCCTTATAGCTCCCTGTACTAACATACTTGAACACAATCTCTACAACCAAACTGCTTCCTTACTTGCATGAGTGGCTGCCATGTATTCTGCCTCTGTAGTTGATAGTGCCACTAAAAATTGTTTCTTACTCATCCAACTGACTGCACCTCCAAATAGGTTAAACACATACCCACTTGTAGATCTTCTCTGATCCAGATCTCCAGCCCAGTCTGCATCAACAAAGCCACGGATATCCAACACTCTGTCCAATCCTGGTCTTGCTTGGTAGCACAAACCATAATCACTAGTGCCACGCAAATACCTGAAAACCCGCTTCACTGTTGTCCAGTGCTCCTTCCCTGGTTTTGACATAAACCTGCTCAATACTCCCACTGCATGTGCAATGTCTGGTCTAGTACAGACCATTGCATACATCGAGCTACCGACTGCACTTGCATATGGAACACGGGACATGTCCTCTTCCTCTTCTTGTGTCTTGGGACACTGTTCAGCAGATAATCTCACACCTACAGGAATAGGAACCTTCACCGGTTTACTATCCTGCATATTAAACCTCTGCAATATTGTCTCGACATACTTCCTCTGGTTTAACCAAAGCTTCCTCTTGCCCGATCTCTTTTAATTCCATGCCCAAAATATAGTTTGCAGCACCGAGATCTTTCATGTCGAATTTGGAGGACAATTAGGTCTTCAAATCCTAGATAATTTCTTTGTCATTTCCAACCAACAACATATCATCCACATACAAGACCAGATAAATAACACGGTCACCAATTAATTTAAAATACACGCAATGATCTGCTTTGCTTCTGGTGAAGCCAAGTCCCCGTATAAATGTATCAAATTTCTGATACCACATCCTTGGTGACTGTTTTAACCCATACAGAGACTTCTTTAACTTGCATACTAGTTCTTTCTTACCTTCACCGCAAAGCCTTCAGGTTGCTTGATGTAGATTTCCTCTTCCAAATCCCCGTGAAGAAATGCTGTCTTCACATCCATCTGTTCTACCTCAAAATCAAAAACAACAACAACAGATAAAAGTAATCTAATAGAAGTTACCTTGGCAACAGGAGAAAAAATATCACCAAAATCAATTCCCGACACCTGGGAATAACCTTTTGCTACCAACCAAGCTTTGTATTTCTCCACTTTCCTTCTGCATTTGTCTTCTTCTTGAACACCAATTTGCTGCCAATGGGTTTCCTTCCAACCACACTCCACCAGATCCCAAGCCTCATTTTTGTACAAAGACGCCATTTCATCAACCATGACCTCTTTCCAGAGTTTTCCATCCTCTGAATCCACTACCTCCTTAACAGTTCTGGGATCATCATCAGTAACAGACAAAGCAAAATTTGAACAAAAAGCAGATGGACTATACCATTCTAGCTGCCTTCTTTCTCAAACTGATCTTCTCACACCGGAGTTTGTGGCTCTTCATCTTTTGATTCCTCCTCTGCTGTAGAGTCTGATTCTTCTACTTTAGCTCAAACTCTATATTCTCAGGTTCCTTTGGTTGGACTTCATGTTTAATAACATCTTTCACCTCTCTGAAACCACATCTCGGCTGTACACAACCTTCCTTGTTACTGCATTCCAAAGCTTATAACAATTTAAACCATCCTTATACCCAATAAAGATGCACTTTCAGATTTACTATCTAACTTGGTTTGTTTCTCCTTTGGAATATGTACATATGCATCACATCCAAATACCCTCAAATGTGAAAGAGAGGGTTTCTTACCATTCCATACCTCTTGTGGAGTTTTAACCTCCAACGCTAATGAAGGTGATCTGTTAACCAGGTAACATGTTGTCTCCACCACCTCTGCCCAGAATTCCTGTCCTAACCCAGCACCACTGAGCATTCTTCTTACCCTTTCCATCAACGTGTTGTTCATTCTTTCTGCAAATCCATTTTTTTGAGGTGTATATGGAGTAGTCTTCTTCCATGCTATACCACACTTCTTACAGAATTCTTCAAATTCCTTACTGCAAAACTCTCCACCATTATCTGTCATCAACACCTTTATCTTCTTCTTTTTCTGATTTTCCACCATAGCCTTTAATTCTTTAAACCTATCAAAGACTTTAGATTTCTTCTTAAGGAAATATATCCATGTATTCCTTGAGAAGTCATCTATAAATGATACATAGTACACAAAC
>APFE030678987.1:0-39644 GCA_000404065.3 Pinus taeda
CATGGACTGAAAAACCATCACGTCCAATACCATGGACCAAAAAACCATTGATCCAATACCATGGACTGAAAACCATCGCGTCCAAAAAACATGTACGAAAATCATGCAAAAAACCATAGGTGGGTCCCCCCAACCTAACATAGGGTCCAAAACCAAAATTTTCCGGGGCGCTGCCCCAGACCCCATAAAGTGGGGTTACGGGTACCCCTCAAACCCCCTGTTAACTATGTGGAAAGAATATAACACAACCCAACAAGATAGACATGCATATTTTGGAATAGGTCTTCCACAATTTTCATGATCCAAATATAAAATCCTTATGAAGATACTTCAACCACTAGACAATTTATAATTTTTATTATATTCTCATCATTCTCTTTTTGGTTAAGTGAATGACTTGTTACATAGATAGAAATGCATATTTTGGAATAGGGCTTCCACAATTTTCATTTAGTTATCAATAATTATTAGGTGGATGGTAGGGATTTACTCTCCATGGATATTCTATAATGTTCTTAGTAGTAGTCTTAGAACAAAGGTGAGGTTTATCTCAAAATTAGTTATGCTCTTTTTACTCTTTGATTAATTAATAAAAAATGTCATATAAACAAGTGTCATATGAAATGAGTTGTGGTTTATTGGGAATGTGGTATTGATAAGTCATGTTATTGGCTCATTGTATTGTAACAAAGCCTAATTTCAAGGTAAGAATCTCCATAATAAATTTGGGGTGAATCTCAATGGTTAATAATCTTGTTACATGTTTTTTTAAATGTATATATGTTTAAATAATATATTAACACTTTTATAAATAATGATATTAATAATTCAAAATAAATTAATAATTTAGTTAACTTTATTATTTTTAAATCTTGGCAACATGATATGTATTATGAAGTAAGTGTTTTGATGTGTATTGGCCTTTTCCATCCATTTAATTTATATGGCTATGCTAGTAGTATTTTAAGTTGGTTAATGCATCTCACATAGTAAAAATGTTAGCAAACTATTGCTCAAGGGGTTCTTTGGCCTAGTATGGAAGAGATATTGTCCTATCCTATCCGGTAATGTCATGAGAACATTTTGACTTGGTCAAATTACACAAAAATAATAATGATAATAATAATAGTAATAATAAACATTTTGACTCGGTCAAATTACATAAAATAAAAATAAAAATAAAACAAATAATTATAATTAGCAATTAAACTAATCTAAATCCATCTTAACTCCACCAAGCACCAAGAAAAATCAAATCTCTTGAGGTGAAAACCTCTTTTAGAGTGAAAAGAGATTTGATCCCTCAAAGCCTAGTAGAGCGAGAGTTAAGATGGATTTAGATTGGAAATGTAAAAGCTCTAACAAATCAAATGATAAGAAGCCACTAAATAGAAACTATGCCGTGAAAAAATTAGACAAAAATTGAAGATTTTGTAAGACTATTTCTATATTACTAGGGAAACCATATAAATTAAATTACTAGTAAATTCTGATATGCATCAATTCATAGTAAACATCAAGACACTTACATAATAATATACTTGTAATGAAAGCAATGGACCTTACAAAAACAATATCTAGTATTTTGGCTTTCCTTTTTAAAGAATATGAAAGTGCATGCAAGATTATGTTAGTGTTTTGTTGGAAAGATGACACTTGATAGTGATATGCTTGTTACCAATGCATGTGCAATGCCGTTAAAGAAAACATTTCATGTCATTTCATGAAATTTTGTTTATGTTTTATGTATGCACACGAATATATGTTGAAGTGTCACTAATAGAGATTGATTATTGGTTGATTAATATTTTATCTAATCATGATATCAAAGTGTACTAATGACAACAATGGAAGGAAAGGATGGAGACTTGTGCCAAGGATGGTTCGTGTTTAACATTGTGGAAGGTAAATATTTGTTGGTCCATGCAAATTGGGGAGTGCAAGGTGCAGGATGGTCGACTGATGGAACAACCAGACCACAAAGATATAAAGATTGAAGATTTGTGGGTAAATGATATCATGGTGATTGTAATATATTTTATCTAGATATGTTGTATTTAAATGATATTTCTCTATAATATTTTATGACAATTGTTAAGGGATGAACCTTTTTATAATCCATTGAGTGAAGAGTGAACACCCTCAAGAGCATTTAATAATAAAATTAAACGTTTGCTGGTTTTCACGCTATGGGATTTCCAAGGTATATCGGTATCCAATGATGTGATTGGCTATGGTGCCATTTGTATGATGTTGGTTCCTTGCATGACGTGACATTTGCATTATCAAGTATGTGATTAATGAATCTAGTTAATGGAATCATGAAAATGATGCAAGGTTACATCAAAAAGCTTATGTTAATATGATACAACAATGGTTCTTAATGGTTATTTAACTTACTATTTCTTTACTAGTTACTCTATGTAATGATGAAGATTCTATCTAATGGTTAATGAGGAATCTAGAATAGTAATTTGGAAAGTTACATGTTGGGAAATGTCGTAAATTTTTTCTAACTCTATGCAATTTCATGTGAGGTTATCCGGGGATGTTACAAGTGGTATCAGAGCTAAAGGTTGCAGTAATGGTGCCTTTTGGGAATTGGTAAGTAGAAAAGAAGTAGAAGTATGAAACTAGTGGGCATCAACTCAGGTATGATTCTAACAAGCTACATAATGATATATGCAGTAGACTATTTTTGAGATGAAATGCACGATGCATGTTTGTAATCATATTGAAGAGTAGTAAGTAATAAAGTCTATTATAAAACTGTGCTCATAATATTTGAATCTCGATGAGGATAAAATACAATAAGACCTTTGTTGCACCTATGAACAATTTTGAGCACTCACTAGTGAAAATGAGAATTGACCACCAACCTTTTCATATATGACAAGATTAATGATACATTTATTGAACATGACTAAATTTACAATGCATTGCTTGTAAAGAATGAATGCATGTATGTGATAATGAAAGAATGTATAAGATGGGGAATGTCCCTTAAGAGGAAAATATGATGTTTTAAAAACAACTCCTTTAGATGTTAAAGATAGATAATAATTCAAGCGATAAGTCTTGACTATAATGGATGAAAGATGACTGAGTCTTGTCATGGTCAAATTTAAGATGATTGGTAACATTGATTAGTTAGTTTTGCATGACTAACTACTAAGACTTATATGCATGAATCAATTTGAATAAATCTTACTACAAGTTGTAAACAAGGGACTATGGTAGTCGCTTCATGAGTTGGTTTGTTGGTAATAGTACACTGTGGAAATTGATAATGTTTGGATTGTTACCCTAATAGTTATCGACACTTACAAATTGATGGTAAATAAGTGTTTTTGAATGAATAATATATATATGATATATATATATATATAATAATATAATATATAATATATATATAAATATAATATATATATATATATATATATATATAATATATATATATATATATATATATATATATATAGAATATATATATATATAAATTATATTATAAATATATTATATATATATTATATTATATATAATATATTATCTATATATTTTAAGATTTTATACACATGCAAGAAAACTACAATGATTGGAAAAGTGGATACTAGTCTAACCATACATAGCTATGACTACAAGTTATTGAAGGTTATAAAGAACTTGGATTATGATACAAATGGTGTCATTAAAGTGATTTATTTCATGGTTCTATCAACTTAATTATAGTAGTGATCAGATGATGTTGATTACCTTGTTTGTTTAAACCTCACAACCTTACAAATTGATAATTCGATGGTGATGTTAGTTGGTATGCATCAATGATTGTTAATTAAATGCATATACATAAATAAAATGGCATGTTGCATGAGTTAGAAATTATGATAATGTTAACGATTAACGTATTGTTCCCTCAACTTTTGTTTTGGAATTTTTTTTTATGGAAATTTCATTTTAACATCTGGAAGATGTATCCTTACTTGTTATATTATTTTAAATGCATGAAAGTTGTTTATGAAAAGTAACAGGACTAATACCTTATATTATGTTGAAATATTGATAACAAAGGTGTATGTGAAAGTGAAATGCATCTTAAATGTATTTGACTAATGTTTTGTGCATAAAAATAATTTGTAGAAGGTATGGTTTTATTTAAAAAACATTGACTAATGTTGATGGCATTAAGTAGGGGTAGCTTAATGGAAACATGAGAACTTGTGAAGGTAAAATATTGTAATGTGAATTGCAACCGTAAATGAAAAAATATAATGTTATGATATGCATGATTGTTTTATTTGGAAAATCATAATGTATATGACCTGTATGTTAGTTATGTTTCCTGTCAATCTAGATATTGTGGACCCATGCTGAGGGTCAAGTATGAATGCATGATGTACATAAATGTTTCTTTTGATAATGTTCATATGGTTCATTATGTAAATTACTATGGGAAATAGTGCTGAAAGAGAATTCCACATGCCTTGGGTAGATGGTTGTTTCCTTCCCAGAGGAGTTGATTACGCTTGCATACCCATATTTCCTCTCCTTAGAGATAAGTAATCTCAGTAAGGAAAAAGAGTTGGCCAAGATGGTGAGAGGGAAAAAATTCTGAGGAAACTCTGTTGATTTTGGAGCCTATTGGAGAAGGCCAAAAATTCCTTATAGATGGGACGTTATTGAAGGAATAGGAAGGATGCTGCTGAGGGGAATCCTGTATTGGACCCTATCTGGTCATTGTAATTCTTGAGCTAGTTTGTCCGTGGAATTCAAGACTACTCCTGGTATGGTGTCTATAAGGGGACCGTTTGGATGTGAAAATGGCTCAATATGGTTGTGGAAACCGGGTCTCATTAGTGAGGAGGAGCATTCTCTTGCCACTATGCTTCTCATAGAAGAAAAAATTAACTAATCAATTATGTGTTACATTAAATATGATTTTTCTATATAATTATGGAAATATTTGATGTACATCTTGAAAGGAAAGGAGCCTAGTGCTTAGAGAGGAATTAATGAAATTGTAATTTCCTTTATTGTACTACCAATATAGTGAATATATTTAGCAAGGGCTAAGATAGTTTGCACTTGATGCAATTAATGATCATTTCGATGATTAAAGAGATAGGGGATTTTTGAGTACTTTTAGAAGTATTGTGTGGATATATTTAGTGAGAGCTAAAACAATGTGCACATGGTGAACTGATTTATCATTTTCATGATTATAGGGTTGGTGCTCTCTGAGTACTTGTGGAAGTATTGTGGTTAAAGTATTATTTGACATTACATAAATAATTGATAGTTAAAATTATTTCGTTTGATTAATTTTGTGATTAACATGACAATATTGGATTTGTTAGTCAAACATTATAGGGTGCTTGTTACACAGTAATTTGTCACTGGCCTCATCTCAGTCCCCGAGCGACATCTCCAATGTGTCATACATCAAATAAGCATGTCCATATCTTCCCACTCATTTAAGAAGATCAAGAAAGTGCTCTATAAATCCTGAAGGTTGACCCTTTTACCTATGTTTCTGCATCGTCACAAGTAAGCATAATTATTATTGTGACGATTCTCTGTTTTGAACTATAAGGTCGCACCGTCGTTGTGGGGGTACATCAGTTCTCTGTGACGGTTGAATTTTAGGGCTCGGTGTAAGTCCTCACAATTATTCTTGCGACGATTTGTCTGAATACACTGCTTCCTTGCAACATTGTCGTTGAGCCCTAGTGTATGACTTGCAACGATCCAGATATGGCGAATTAGTTCAAACAAAATGTTTTTGGGTGATTCTAGAGCTAGTTGTTGGGTCAATGGAGTTCACCTTTCCTCCTCTGGGATGGTAGTCTCACCTTTTGTGAAACCTCCCTTAAGGATAATCTCCCTCTCCCTCATTTCATGGAGGCTCCTCCTATAAAAGCACTCCCCATTGTTATGATCAACTAGTTCTTGGTTTTTGGATTGAAGCAAATTAGCTAGCTTTGGTGTGAGTTTGATAAGTTTGCAGTGCGAATTGCTGATGGTTTAGCAATTGGTTGTGGATTGATTTAGCCTTGTATTAGAGCTTGTGAGTGAGAGAGAGAGTTATCATCCATTTGGGAGACCCATTCTAAAGAGTGAATGCTTGAAGAAACATATAGGCCTGAACCTCCGAGAAAGCTTGCGACGTCAAGGCTTGGTTGTAAGCTTTGCTTTTGATTTCCTATGTCTTGTGTATAATGTACTTGATAGCTTATGGTTCCTTGACTCTGTAAGTAAATAGATCATTGTTGTTCTTGATTACGTGTTCTATTGTTCTCTTGTGTTGTTTCAGGTTGATTGCTCATTGAGGAGAAGGAAACGATAGCTGGAGTGGCGCAATGAAAGCTTCATCGAACACCTTTTTGAGGTAGGATTTCAATGATGAATGTTTAAGGAAATTGATTCTTGTTTTGTTCTGCTATGACTAGACCCACTCTAGGGCTAGAGGAGTTGCCTCTATCCGCAGAGGAAACATTTCCTACTTCACAGTGCTTGCCATGGAATGTTGATGGGTTGTTGAAATATCCTTAAAGTACTTGCGTAAAAGTGATCATGACTTCCAAGAGTAATTGGTAAGTAACGGTAAGTTGGAATAGAGATTTTGTTTTGTTTCTATGAATTTTAATAATGGCTAAATGATGGAAAGTAGAACTTGCATAATTTTACAACTATAAGTTCTTATGACGATTGATAAAATGCTATTGTTTTCGCTTATTGGTATTTCTTAGAAATGAAGTCCTTCATTTTGAAGGGGAAGGATCCCCTTTTGAGTTGTTTAGATTGTTATATCTTAAATAAAAGTTAAATTTCTAGCAAAATGTGAACATCGAGGATGATATTCTCTTTAAGGGTGGGAATATGTAACATCTTCTTGACAGTTATGGACCTACCAACATTCAAGGGGTCTCCTTGATATGCCTTCCTAACTAGACCTCACACCATTTGGGATAGGAGCCCCATATAGAATATGATCCGACTGTCATTTACTTAAATATTTTCCTTGGCTTTAGTTGTCAGCAAGAGAGAGATTCACATATGTGCCTTCAAAAAGGAAACAAGTGTACCTAGTGAATGTTCAGTTGCAAGTGCATCAAGGTTCTTCTACCGAAGAGCGGAAAGAAAGTGAGCCTTTATGAGAGAGGTAATGATACCACCCTAGTAAAGACACACACAAAAATGATTTTTTCATCTTACATCCACCAAAATAGTCCACATGAATGCGATGAATGTTATAACCATTACAACACATTATCAATAGAATAAGGACTAAAATAACCAAAATAGTTCAACTACCTTAGTACTAGTGAAAAACATTTGAACCATGAACATTCACAAAATAGTCTTACAAACATCCATAATCCATGTGTGAAAACGTGTTGGCCATCAAGAATTCAAATATTAAGTAAAAGTCCCAACATCAATCAATACAATGAACATCACTTACTCCAATAGTGGAGCATTGGAGCCACTACTTTCTTCCTAAAAGTATTAACTTATCTCTCTTATGCATTATGAGAGAAGCCAAGGCTAAAAGTCCATTGCATGAAAAATGAGGATCTATTTATAACTTGAGGAGCGACCTTTCATATCCTCATGACTCTTGACTTTCTAACTTCTAATGACCTTTGGACTTCTATAACTTTTGAGGTTCCAAATGACTTTTGGAATTACATATGACTTTTGGTATTACATATCCTCTGGACTTCCATGACTCCTGAGTTTACATATGACTCTTGGACTTCTACCTATTTGTATTTTACAATAATTACAACAATATATTTTTTCTTCCATATCATCATATGATGAAACTTGACACGTCATGATCTGGGATGAGTGAGATTGACATTAACTGATGACATGCAATTTCTTTAGTGGTGACATGGATGCCACTATGTCTATTCTTTATCATCATATGCTCACGGTGCTTCCACCCTCTAAAGGGTCTCCAATATTTGAGTCTTCATGGTACTTTGATCATCGAGTTTCAGGTGCATTCTTGGTTATTTTCATGCTTCCTTTGTTTATCCTTTTTTCCTGATCTCCTTTGTGTGTGATTTCCATGAGGTTTCTGGAATACCTGTTTCTATAATCACTCATGACGAGCCACCATCAATATGAAAATATCTACTTTACCATGTTTTATGAATATTTTATTCTTCATGCCCTTTCGGTGTGCTTAAAACAATCAAGGGAGCTACAGGGCGCAAGGACACACTTCGAGAGACTAAAAGGTTGAGAAAGAGGAGCTTCAAGCTTTGGGATACTCTCATGCACCCTAAAACATAAGCAATTCAAGGCATGACACATAACGAAGGACGAAGGGAAAATATTTGGGCTTCCCAAGTGTGTTATGTGCTCAAGGGAGAGGGAGGGTGCATGGCGCACTCTAGAAGGCTGAAGGCTGAAGCTTCATGCCTTCAAGGTGCACTCATGTTCTCAAGAGGGCTCAAGAAGGGTGTAGGGTGCACTCCCGAAAGATGAAGGAAAGGGCTTCATGCCTTCAAGGTGCACAATTGCACTCAATTAGTTCAGGAGGGCATGGGGCACATAGAGGAAGGATGAAGGGTTGGACTTCAGGTCTTTAGGATGCACCATTATGCTCAAGGAGGGCACACTTATTTGATTCGAAGGAGTGTGCTCTAGGAATAATTAGTCATTCTTGGAGGGCATAGATAAGAAAAATGAAGGAGGCTCGCGCTTTCAGAGTGCGCCCAACTCTTAGGGAGGGTACAAGGCACACTTTTGAACAATGAAGGGTCTCCCATTCAGGCTTCAGAGTGCACTCATGCACTCTTGCCCTTAATGGGCTCACTTTTTAACTAAAATTCGTCAAAGTGTGGATGATTGGTTAAGGAGTGAACAATATGAGTTATGAACATAAAACCAAGAGTGACACATAATATCTCATCGTAAAAACTTAGACAAACATAACCAACAATGAATATACATCAAAATGCAACTTTATGCACATTCCCTAAGTACAAACGGTAAAGTGTATGAAACTGCGACCCAAAAGTGTTGTTTTAAAACAATAAAGATGTTTTGACCATGAAATGCATATAAGGATATTTAGATCAATGAAATGACACTTAAGGACACTTGAGAACACTCAAAACATATGAATCGACAAAAAATTACACTTGACGACCAAGGTAACACTCGATACGATAATGAGGTAGGCCCTGAAATTCAAATGTAGTGAAATTTTGGAGGTTGTTGTAGCAATGACAACACTTAGTGACACAGTGGGAAGACTTCAGCTTCTCTATTCGGGAATAGACTTCAGCTAAGGGTTATACCTTTAGGAAGTATTAATTTCCCCAAGTTCCCTTTTTTGACTTGTCTTTACACATAACATATTACTTTTCTCTACTTGATTTAACACACATAAGGATATGCCATATCGCAACCATTTTGATCTGGGAAGGGTAATGTGCATGGAGAGTTTATGATATTTATAGTATGAGTTTTCATATCTGGTGTTGCTCTATTGCTAGCAGGCCTAGACAATACCCCAGAAGGGTCACTTCAAAAGCACAAACATTGTTTCACTGTCAACAAGTCTGGATAGTACCCCGGTGAAGTTGCTTTCTTCACCTCCCCATGTAGGAACCCTTTCCTTCTTGTACCCTTTATTTATTCATTTTGTAGAACCATGAATTGTCACTTATTTTTTTCTGATGGGTGAAAGAGGGATCTTGACTTATTGAGAGAAAAGAAGGTGGGCCCTTTAGAGAAGTATTTTAAGACCTCTAATTTATGTTTACTCACTTTAGATTTTCCCTTATCCCTTCTATACTAGATTAGACAAGCGTTAACGTACAAGTAGAAATATACCAAGTGGAGTGGTTCAAAAAATAGCATAAAAATGGGTCTAATAGGCTCTCCCAAGGTTCTCTTATTGGACAAATTGTATTTTCCATCTGGACTTAGCTCAACCTATGGATTTTTCTCTAAACAAAGAAGGAGAATGAACAAATAGCCAAGTGCTGAAGTTGTCACATTCCTCTTTTATTTCACTACAACGTCCTTTGACCATGTATTTTCACACATAGGTCTTAATTATGTACAGTGACCGACACAACAAAAAATAAAAATACATGACACTTAGAACAAAAAAAAGGAAGAAAAGACGCAAAACAATATGTACATGGACAACAACCTATAACTGCTAATGAAAATAATGCTTTAGATCTCGGCCATTCATGGGTAGGGGGTCAAGCCTCTCCTCCAAATATTTGAGTTTGAAATAATTATGAGTGAGTTTGTCTTTAAATGTGAATGGCCCAATCCACAATGGCTGGAACTTTGTATTCTGACCTTTGTCTTCATGGGGTTTATCCCATCTCAAAACTAGGTCATCCAAATCAAAGCTCTTCACCCCCATAAATTTTCTATCAAACCAATGCTTTATACGATTATGATGCACACCAAATCAGTCTTTTGATTTGAGCTACTCTTCCTCTAGTTCTAGTAAAGTGTCTATCTTGTTTTTAACCAGTAAGCAAGGTTTACCTTGTGACTCCTGAGAGATTTGGAAGGTTTGGAGGTACAGGTTAAGAGGCAATATAAATTCTTTACCATACACAGAAAATTATGGAGAGGTTCTCAAAGAAGGCTTAGGGGTAACAAGGTCATCCCAAAGGGAATTAATCGAACTAGTATTCCAACTCTTCACTTAAGAGAAAATGGTTTTCTTAAAGATACAAATAAGATTTTTATTTTTGGATTCAACTAGACCATTTCCGTGGGGACTATAATTAGATGCATGCTGGAGAACAATCCCATTTTCCAATGAAAACTCATAAATTTTTAATGATGAGAAGTAATTTGCATTATCAAATACAAGTGACATAGGAACACCAAACCTAGTGATGATGTTCTGCTGTATAAAATGAATGACTTCCTAGCCATTTACTTGTCTAAGTGGAACTACTTTTGACCATTTAGTGAAATAATATGTAGCTATGAGGATATATTGGTGCTTCTTTGACAAGTTCGGAAGGATCTCTCTGATAACATTAAGGCCCCACTATTGGAATGGTTCTTCCATGGTTACTAGGAGCAGTGAGGTGACTCACCTTTGATCATGATGCATTTTTGACAAGCTTGGCACATGCACACACAAACATTGGCATCCTTAAAACGAGTGGGACAATAATAACTATCCCTCACAACTTTGTGTGCTGTGGTATTGCCCACATAGTGGCCCTCTATATCTTGCAGCTCAAGGCACCTTAACAAAACTCCATTATGGTGCTTTTGGAAAAGAACTCCATGGACTAGTTGATATGATAAATCCTTTAAGTGGATTTCCCTTTTCTGTTTAGTTGATAAGTGCAAGGAAAAGGTTCCATGTTCCAAAAACTATCACAACTCTACACACCAGGGTGCTATGGATGTGGACTGAGGAATGCTATCAGTATTGTACATTTCAATTTCCTTCTCCCATCCTGAGAGATCTTGTTTAGGAGCATCCTTTACTTTGGCTAATAGTCTACATAGGATGTGACCCTTTATAGTAGGAAATTGTTTGAACTACAGATCATATTCTTGAAGACATGTAACCCAATTATTCGTCTTCTCACCCAACTCTTGTTACACAAGCAACATTTTTACTATTGGGTGAGGTACGAATACAATAATGTGAGCTTTCAATAAGTAGGGCCTGAAATACTTCACTGCCCTCTATATTGCATACACTTGTTTATCTATGGGAGGGTAATTTAATTTTGGTCCCTGTAGACTAGCACTCATAAAAGCGATAGGCCACTCATTTCGTTCATTGTCCTTCTGAGTTAATACAATGACAATTGATAAATTTGAAGAAAATTTATAGAGCAGGAAATCCTTACCATAATCTTGACTAAAATGTGCGGGCACGTTAGAAATAACATGTTTAATCATAGAAAAAGCATCTTTCTCCTATTTTCCCACTGATGTACTGCATCCTTCTTAACCATCTCCTGTATGAGTTTGACTATTTGTGCGTAGTCAGAGATGAATTTTCAAAGGAAATTGATTTTCCCTAAGAAAGACTACATGGATTTGTTATTCATAAGGAACATGATTTGTGTGATAGTCCTAACCCTCTCGGGGTCACTCTTGATACCGCTCTTTGCTATGATGTGCCATAGCAGGATCCCTTTAGACACACTAAAGACACTCTTTTTGGTATTCAGGGAAATTTCGTACTTCTGACACCTCTCGAATATCTGCTTTAGTTGACGTAAATGATCCAAAATTTTCTTGGAAAATACACCGACATCATCTAAGTAGACAAAAATACTCTGACCTATAAGGCCACGAAAGGTGATGTCCATCGCTCTTTGAAAAGTTGCGCCATCATTGACTAGTACAAATGACATTCTTTTGAACAATCGACCTGTCCAATATGTAGCCTTCAACTTATCCGGTTCCAATACGAGTACTTTATTATAGCCTAAAAATACGTCTAATAGTAAAAACGTTTCAGACCCAGATACTATCTAGAATATCTGCTCCATGGATGGCACTGGATAGTTGTATTTATCATAAGGCCAATTAAAATTTCAGAAATCAACACATAGGCATATTTCACCAGATTTCTTTCTTACTTGGACCAAGTTGGACACCCATGTGGAATGTATGACTTTAAAGATGATTCGAGAGTCCAAATGTAGGTTTTAACCCTGTACTACAATTACCTGCAAACAAATTCTTAAAATATAAAATATACAATGGAAAGAACATAAAATAAATACATAGAGACTTTCCCCTGGATCCCAAAACTCATATTACTAGATTGATTTTTCATTATACTCCTTTCAATGGTACAATACATAAATATACATGTCAAAGCACTCATAAACCCCAATCCATTAACCATGGATTATAACATAACCGTAGTTCCCTTGACCAGATCTACAAAATACCATGGGCAGAAAACCATCATGCCCAAAACCATATGCAAAAACCATGCACAAAACCATGGGTAGGTATGCCCACCATCTTTGGGTCTGCCCCCATCCTTGGGTCTGCATATATATGGGAATTTGTTTTTCCCAGGGGCACTACCCAAAATCCCATGCAGGGGGGCTACCACCCCATATAAACCCCCCGACAAGGGGGGTATGTAGCCCCCCCATGATCCCTCACACGTACGACTAGTCTTGGAAAGAACACATCCAAAATGAACAACTTTCTCAGTTCCTTCTGAATAAGGGGCTCCAATGTCGGATGAAATTTTCATAGATTCTATTGGAATGATTTCACTCGTTATTTTATAAGAATAATGTGTTATTTATGTGGGTATCATAAGTATTTAAATCATCGTATGTCCAAGAAAACACATCCCAATACTTCTTGAATAGATGAATAAATTATTGTTGCTCCTCTAGGGAACAACATGTACTGAGATTGACATAATTTAGATCTTGTGGGATTCTCAATTTGACTTGTTCAGATGTGAGCTTTGTGCTCTGAGTCTTTATGTTTGTTGGCCCTCTAAACCAGTTCTAGAAGTCATATAATTTCTCAAGGGACACTACACCTTTTGGCATGGTATTTCCTTTTAGTGCTTGAGATGCCTCTTACAGAGCTTGCTCATGCTCATTGTCCTCTATGGTGGCGTCCTTAAACACATCAAAATTCACCATAAAGTGTTTTATTTTTTTATCATCATTGAAAATGTGTAAATTAGTAACATTGTTTGGAAAGTACAGTTTATATATAATTTCAATAGAAAAACCATTTTTCAATGGTGACATCCTAGCAACAACATTTTATAATGCATCTATTTCTACGTTTCTAACTCTTGGAACAAAAAAAATATTGAAAGCTCTAAAATTATTTATCAAACATCATACCTCCTATTGGCAGTTTTTGATGTGAGGTGAAACATAGTCTATAGTATCTCATACCTGATGAGTGACTACCTTTGAGTCATCAATTACCTTTAGAAACTCTACCTTCAATTTTAGAGCTTTCTTCAATCCAAGTATGAGTGCTTCATATTCTACAGTGTTATTAGTGCACTCAAACTCTAGATGGCATGAAAGTACATGTTTCTTGTTTTGTGGGTCTATAAGGACACAACTGGCTTCAAAATCGTCCTAAGGCTTAGAACCATCAAAGTGAAGAGTCCAAAATTTACAAGCTACCAAGATATTTCCTATACAATTACTACTATCATTACTAATAATTCTATGTATTTCTATATTACATAAATCATTTGCACCATCTAGAGAAAAAGGAAGGAGCTCCAACTATGTGTCTAGTGGAATCGGTGATGGCTATACGACATAGCACCCGAGGTCAGTTTCCAAAAAGTAATTACCAAAAATTAGATCAACGAAAGCCACCATCTTATTTTTCCCTTTTAAGGATGTAACCGTTTATTTCATGTTAGGTTATGTTTCCACTTGGCTTTGATTGTTCTTTCCCTTGTACGGAAGCCACATATGTGACTAGTCAGTCACAAAATACACTTATAATTTTCTTGACCAGTCTCTGTTAAGGAGTAAACCATGCAATTTTAATATATCCACAATTATGATATTTATATATTGGTGAACTTGACCATCTTTAGATAATACGATAAGCACAATTCTAAGTCCACCAATAGGTTGGACCAAAGATTTGTCTAATTGAATAATTTGTGCCTCTATTTTGTTGCATTTGGCATTTATTTTCTTTGCAAAAAACAATGGCATTGCATTTATGTATGCACCAGAATTAACTAAACAATTGTGAATATTGTAATTAAAAATTTCAAAAGTTAATAGAAATAGAGGGCAAAGAGTATTAGCTTCTAATGTTTGTTGCAATAATGACTCTCTAGGGGACTAGAAGACTTACCATATACCTTCCAGGAAGAAGTATTATTACCTGATGATGCCTGATCAAGGTGATCCGAATTGGATCCTTGAAAATTATCAGAGTTTCTATGATTGTTTCAAATTATGTCAGACTCCAGAATCTTGTGAACAACGAGCTATCAGGTCGAACCTCTGGACAGTGGCAGTTGTAGCCAGCATGGAACAATGAGGACCCTTGGTCAAAGCACGTTGACTGTTGGCCCATGGAGACTGTGCAGTGGCATAAACTAGCAAATCAGGAGTCCAGATCAGAAAATAGAGGCCGTTTCTAATACGCGATTAGCGCAAAGTGCTAGCAGGATAAAAGCCTCAGAGAAGGAAAATCCCTGGCACCTGGTCATGTGAAAACAGGGAAAGATGTGTGGAAATACCCAAATCGTCAGAAGGCGGGCCCCACGCCCAAAACCGCCAGGATATCACAATCACTTTAAGCGGTAAGCGGGTTTGGCAAGGGACCGCGTGATGCCATATTGAATGATGTGTGTCTGACAAATGAGAGAGAAAACCACTCTCATCGCAGGGTAACGGTCGAGTAGCTCACCCGTGTGATAAAAGCATGACTGTAGGATCTGGAGGCCCCAGATCAATAGGTGATATTTCACCCGATGGGAGACTGGATTTGGCAGAAGAATAGGCTGAGGCATACGAAATTTGGGGTCCAACATGACCGCTAAGTTGGTGGATGAATCATTTCATAGAATAACCGAAATAACAACCTTTCGAGGAAAAGATGGTGCCCAATTCGTAAGGAGACAAGTGGCCACCTCTCTATGAAACGTTACACAGTGGTGATGACACAGAATTAGGGAATTCCAGTGGATGGAGGCAGGCGATTCAAAGAGACAGAAGAAGAAGCGAACAATCAAGGGACATATTGGCTTTAAGCCACGAACAGATAGAGAACAGAGGGGACACAGAATAGAGAGTGAAGCAAGAAGCAGAGAACAAAGAAGTCGAGCTGACCTACAGAGCTAAGGCAGCATTGAGCAGACATAACTGAGAAGTCTTGAGAGGTTCAAGCAATCCCTGTGAGGATATCGGTTGGGAACTGAGTACCAGGTTGGACTTATCCCATTAAGACCAATTGAGGTCAAGACTCGGTAAGGGGGAGTCTGTGTACTCCAGTGGCTTGGGGAATCCAAGTACCACCCTACTAAGCATCATCTGTGACAGGAGACTCAAATTGAGCTCCTCATTGTAAAAACTCTGCTTAAAGACATAATAAAAAAGGCCACCACTGAAGGCTGTACCAGGAGACATAGCCTAGGAGGATTGGGTGAACTCCTTATTAAATTGTTGTGTTTACTGGGTGTGTTTCTCTTATTGTTTTCCAATGCCTGTGTATTTCGCAACCTTATCAATCCATTTCTTAAAATAACATAGGCATATCCCGACGCATGAGTTTGTAATACCTACATTAATTAACTGAGATCATTCATAAGTGATTTTAGATCAAGTGGTATCAGAGCTATAGCTTGTTAAGGTTAGACAAGCTTGTGCTGGATTTAGCTGTTGAATGTTAACTAGATCAAAGCTCAAATTAGGAGAAGGAGAGTTGGTCAAAACTAATACTGAAATTGGAAGGGTCCATCCTCAGAAGACAATGTCATAGGAAGGTTCTGTGGGGCCAAACCCTCAATTTATAGATAGTTTCCTTGCCATAAGGTCCATGGTAGAGAAAATGTATAAGGATTTTAGAAAACATAAAGATGAAGATTCATCAGGCTCCAAACAAGATAAATGAGAAGAAGAGTCTCTCTTCCATGACCACTCAAAAGGCAAAGGGAAAGAATAAAACTTTCTCACACCTCCTAATAGCCCTGAACATAAAAATAAGACATATTTGATTAAACTAGATGTTAAATTTGATTTACCAATATATAATGGAGCAAGTAATGTGTTTCACTAGCTCTACAAAGTTTCTAATAAACCTCCTCACAAAGTTAATTCTACCCAGAAAGGATTGAATGTCCCTCTTTGACCTTGGGATGGACAATGTTTGTATTGCTTGAACACTTTCTGGATCAATTTTGACACCTAAAGCAGAAACAATATGTTCTAAAAGTCTATCTTCTTCTAGGGCAAAATATGACTTCTTTGGATTTACTGAGATTCCAAACATTCTGCACTTTAGAAACACCTCCTTCAAATGCTGCAAATGTTCCTTGTGACTGTTGGAAAATACTTTTATGTCATCAAGGTAAATAAGGACAAACTTGTCCTTGTCTCCCACAAAGGCTATGTCCATGGCCCTCTAAAAAGTAGCCCCAACATTCATCAGTCCAAAAGGAATCTTAGAGTACATGAAAGTGCCTCAAGGAGTAGTGAATTCAATGTTTTCTTGGTCTTTTGGGTGTATGAAAATCTGATTGTAACGTGAGAATCCATCCAAGAAAGATATAACGCTAGCCCCTGAAACTTTTTGCAGCAAATGTTCCATCTTGGGAAGGGGGTAATTGTCTTTCTTAGAGCGCTTGTTCAGGTTCTTGAAATCAACACAAAGCCTGATTTCCCCATTCTTCTTCCTCACTATCACAAGGTTAGCTATCCACTTCAAGTACCTTAGGGGAACTATGATTTTGGCATTTAGCAACTTCTTGATCTCTTTTTCAATCAAAGGTAACAAGAAGGGGTTGATTGGCCTCAATTTCTGCTTGAAGGGGATGGTATTCTTCTCCAATGGAATCTTATGCTGGATGATATTTTTTTCATAAGTCTTAAGGTCACTGTATTCCCAGGTAAAGACATCAGCAAATTGCTTCATCAGGGTGCAATATTTAGAGCTTTGGGTAGCAGACAAGTGGGTGGGCAGATTTATGTCATTTGGGTGACCTAGGCTTCCTATATTATGTCTATGAACTGTAGACTCATTCTCTTTCTAGGCAAGCTTATATGGTACATAATTATGATCAAACAAATTCTCTAGAGGCACCAACCCTTTGGGTATATGATTACTAGATAGTTGGACAAAGTAGTCTTGAACAATTTTGTTTCTTAGCTAGGATTGATGGCATTCCTCCATGGCTTCATTCTCTTGATCAATTTGCATTTTAGAGAATTATCAATGACTTGTAGAATCTTATTGACTTCATCATCATCCTCAAAAACTTTCCAATACTTGACATTGTCAGGCAAGGATGGTATATATTTTACTTGGACTTCATAAGTCAATCTAGGGGTCAAGGAGGAACGAACATACTAGTAGACACAGCAAGGGAATCAGTGAGCTGATTCTTAGCCCTAGGGATGTATGAAATACTAAAGCTATTGAACAAATCCTTGAGCTTCCATACCTCATCTCTGTATGCTTTTAGCCTAGGATGCCTCGCCTGGAATTTCTTATTCACCTATTGAATAATAAGGTCTGCATCTCCAAACGCCTTCAGATGTTTGATGCCCATTTCTTTAGTAGTGTTCAAGCCTAGGATCAAAGCCTCATATTCTGCTATATTATTTGTGACTTGAAAAGTTAGCTTAAAAGATAAATGTATGCATTCTTGTGTGGGAGATATTATAACTAGACCCGCTCCTGCAACTTCCCTGGAGCAAGCTCCATCGAAGAACATGTCCCAAATTTGTGGGCCTTATTCCTCTGTGACCTAGCAAACAGGTTTCCTGAGCTGCATGGAGGCCAACTGGGATTCTTCAATTTGGAGGATACAGGCTCCAAAATCAGTGTCAATAGCATAGATGGGGTGATTAGTGGGATTCTTCTCGTCATTGATGATATAATCTAACTGAGCTTCCCTGTATAATCTCCTACTCTTACCTCCAAAGACTGGGACAGTAGCATAGGAAAAATCACTTTATAACATCGCACCCAATATTTTCATCCATCCCCTGGAAAGAAGCATGCCAAAATTAGGGGGAATATTGCTACCACAATATCCATCATCATGCTCTTCATAGGTAGCTGAGATAAGGTGATGGCTAGATCTTTGATTAGCCCCAAGCATTTCACCTTCCTAGAATTAAAAGAAAATAAGTCATGATAAGGCCTAGTGATGTCAAGGCCCAACTCATCCATGATAGCCTTGGGCATCAGCTTATGGCTAGCACCTGTGTCTAGCAGATAACTGTGGAGGATTTTGTCATGAATAGTCAAGGAGACGTAGAATGATGGGGAATTGTCATAAGAAGGTTTAGTCATAGGGCTAAGAACAACTGTAGGTTTTTCATCTTGTAAATTCACATAGTCGTTTGATGCTTGTGTGGCCTTAAGCTCAAGGGAAGCAAGGATGGGTCTCTTAAAGGCTTCATTCTTCACTAGTTCCACTAGAGGTATATATATTCTCATCTTCTAGATTTATAATTTAAAATAGAAAGGAGAAGGGGACTTGTCGAGGCCTCTTACCTCTTGAGCTGGAGATTTGAGCATGATGGGATCAACTGCTGGTCATTTTTTCTTGTTAGTTTGCTGCATTGTAGGGACAACAACTCTTTGAACATGGGTTTCCTTGGCATTGTTCATCTTCAACCTCAGATTATATCTTTGCTAATATTTTATTTGCAGGACAGCCCCACCATCTCATTCTTGGCTGGTCTGGTCCTTGAATAGTGATTCTTCATAGGTAGCCAAGGTAAAAAAGGAAGCACTGCCCTTGTCTTCTAGACAATGGATCTCACCATTCTCCTCATACTGATTTTCATTCATGACTACATTCTACAAGGGGGTCTTCATCCTTTGGTCATCATTTGCATCTTTGTTTCTTTGAGGAACCTAGGACTGCTCATTAGTTCTTTTGTATGGGTTTGGATTTCTAAAAGTGAAGGCATTAGGAGCTCTTCCTTTCCTAAAGTGTTGTTCCATCTTTAGCTTAGAGACTTCAGAGGCTAATGACTCTATTATCTTGGTCTTCTTATCTAACTTGGGATCTCAAGATGATGAAGATTCACCCCTCTGTCTCCTTTTATCAGCATGTCCCTTAAGTTTCTCTATAGCCATGATGTTAGATTCTACCTCCAAGGCTGCATCCTGCATCTCTCAACCAAAGTAGCACATCTTCTCTCCCTCAATAGTAAACAAAAGTTGGAGTCAAAAGAATTTGCATAGGTGAGTTTAGCAGAGGTAGGGGTGGGTTTCACTTTAGCTCATATCTTGTTATACATGCAGTTAAACCTTTTATTGAAATCAGATAGTGACTCACCATTTTCCCTTTTTAGGTTCCAAAACTCAGTATGATAGTAAAGAAGATCTTTCTTATCCCCCCAATGCTTTAAGAATACATCATCTAATGCTTCAATATATGTTATAGACCTCGAGGTCAATTCCCTGAACCATTTCCTAGCCTCTCCATCTAGGCTTTGGATGAATACTCTCATCCATACATCATCTTCATTAATATCTAGATTATCAGCATAGCTATAGAATGATTCAAGATGTTCTTCAGTTGTAACCCCCTCTGTCCCAGTAAACTTAGGCATGTATTTCTGATACTCTCCAGTAGGCATAACATTCAAAGGAATGGGTAGTACTAGAGGTCCATATATAGCAGCTATAATTCTCTCCATTTCGGTGGGTGCTTGTGGGCCTGCCATAACTGTGGTGGCTACAAGGGCACTGGAAGTTTGACTGACAAAGGGTTGAGGAGTGACTGATAAGACTAAAGGAATATGATGGGTAGGGGGTGAGGTTCCCTTTGGGCTTACAACAAAAGGAGAACCTAAAGAATCAAGATCTTTATGTATCTCTGAGATTTTTCCTTCACTGCTAGTACTAGATGCTATATTTTCAACATGTGTTTGTTCTATTGAAGGATTTTCTTGAAGATGTATAGAATATTGTTTAGGTTTACCTAAACCTGATGCTCCCTTCTAGAAAGCCTTTCTTTATTTGATGATCTCTTTAGGGTTAGGTACTAGGTTAGCTTGTGACTTCTGAGGATTTCTCCAAGTGTGCCTTCCAAAGTGAGCCAAAATTATGGAGTGGAGTTGCCAAGAGGTTTGTCCTCCAGTAGAGTTGCCAGATAGATGATTACAACCAGAATAGTGCCCGGACTTTGTCTATCATCAAAGCTAGATCTATGTCATCTCCCAAGGAAGTTGAGCTTCAATCTCCTATCCCCGACAATGATGCCAATTATGTTATCACTCCAAGAAACTCTCCTAGGTTGTAGCTTGGAGATGCTTGGTAACATATAAACTTCAATATTGTTCTAGGAACTATTGGAATGGATGATGGATTGGTTCAAGCTAGATAACCACTTCAACTCTGTTTTCACTCCAGACATGGATGAACACCTTCAACCTACAAGGCTTTAGACCACTAATTCTCAATAGTTTTCAGATTAAGTGAATGAATGGAGAATACTAACCACACCAGCAGATACATACATGACGTATGATGGCCGGCTACAACTAGTAAATGAAGCTTGCAAATCTAATCTATCAACACAATGATAAGATGATAGTTATCTAGCATTAGATACAGAAGAAACATGGATGGCCTATTCAATAGCAAATCCAATTTACCAATGTAGAGATAAGATTACAGTTATCTAGCATTAGATATAGGAGAAAACATGAATAAACTTATCCAGGTGTAAGTTTAGAATAGGAGGGAAATGGACATTGAACATGTAACAACAAAAGAAGCTTGTATTACTGAGAATGAATATGAGACTTTGCAAGGAATAGAATATCTATAGTCTCCAGAAGTTGAACCCTGATTACCTCTCGCTTTCAGCTACTTATAGCTCCTTACAATGCTCTAAAGCTATTTCGGGGATTTAGGTGTTTTAATCTATTTCAATTGTCTTTAATTGCCTGATTGCATACAAGGACATAGTTCTCCTTCCGTCATGAAAGAGGTAATTAATTCTGGTACAATGCTACCTTGTCAGGTGGTTGGCTTGACTGTGCCAGTGAGACCCCATGGCTATTTAATTATGTTTGCCTGTATTGTGCTGCGTCCTCCCTCTTTCCATACTTTTAGTTAATTCAGTTTAGCGGCCTAACTGTCATGATACTGACAGAGTCAACCACCTTCCTCCTCGGGAAACTGATAGGAAGTAGAGTATGAGGTGCATGGGTAGTTGGACGTGCTAATTAGGAAGAACAGGGTAATGGCAAGATGGTGGAGGATAGGTGGGAGAAGTCATGAATGAGGGCCATTGGATTGGAAGGAATGGATGGAGGAGATCGATTGCATGAGGCTTGCAGTCATGGCGGGAGCAGGTTAAGTCTGAGCCGTGGATCTTGGTTGGACAGATAGGACGACTATCGGGCAGAGGAAGTGCTCGGCAAATAATGGTTGGGCATGTTTCATTGATCAGGTGAAACGTTGGTTGTCGGATTGGCGAGGGAAGATCAATGGTAGAGGGATGCAAAGGTATGGGACGTCCTCAGGAAATATGTAGAGGGTGCGTATGACAGAAAGGTAAGGTTTTGCGAGGGGGTTTGGGTTAATTTACTTGAGGCTAAGGCAAAAGAGTGTTTCGTCGGGATGTGAGGGATGGGTTAGGAAGCGAGCGGAATGAAATGTAAGTGGGAGATTGAGAAAAGTGGGGTAAAGGCCCATGTGGGGCCTCCCTTTGGGACAAAAAAGCAAACCATGTCCTTCCTTTAGCCTTCAAAATGTCAGCGCTACACCTCAAGGCTAACAAGGCCCATTCAAAATTGCAAAAGTTAAGGGAAATAAAACTTTTATATTGCAAAATTTGGAAGGAAGATATTCTTCATTGCCTACCAATGGACAATATCTTAAACACTATATTCGGTATTGAATTTACTTAGAGTCACAGTGCATTGTACATGACTAGTTTTTATTTACATTTCACTGTCCCATGTGATTTTCATAGAAAAGACTCCATAGCCCAAGGAGAAGGCACATGGATCTGCATGTTCTCTGCATCTAGAGGGGGAAGTAGTCCCCAGATGGAGCTAATTTCGTAACCTACTTTGTAGTTTACATTTTATTTGTTGAAAAAAGAAAAAGAAAATTGAATATATATTATATATATATATTATATATATATTTATATATATATATATATATATATATATATATATATATATATAAAACAGGGAAAAAATTCCAATTCAGAAGGCATGCTAATCTAAATGTCGCACACATATGATTAATTAGTTATTGATTAGTCAAAGCATAAATTAAAGACTAATTAAAATGCTTTATAAAGCTTGATTTGACACTTTGTCATTTATTTGTAAATATCGTGTTAGTATTGCTCGTCGAGATGTTCCTCGCCAAGATCAATGGTTGAGGAAACACTTTAGAACCTGCCCCCCCACCCCGCGCCTTCGACGTTTAACCCAGGGGGTTCCGAAAAGTTGATTTAATAAAATCTGCCTTGTCGATGTGTCCTCCCCTCATTCATTTCGGACCCCCCTTTCCAAAATTGTTTACCATCCGCCCCCCCTAAAAACCTTCAATCAACCTTTCCCATTCCCACCAAAATAATAAATACCACTCCATCTCTGCCATCTATTCAAATCCCATTCATCCATTTTATTAACCGTTATATTTATCCATTCATCCCGCCTTGACCATTTCCTTCCCGCAAATAAATATCCTACTTTTTGTCAACGGTTATTGCTCCAAATGGTTAACCCTCTTACATAATTAAAACATAAACATTTACTTCCATTTCACTTTTCTTATTTCACTCAGAAAGTTTCATGAATAGGTCTAGTACAACCAACATAAAAAGCACAACATTCATCACTACAACAATCGACTAACCACCTGGTAAAACGACATACCTTGCTTAATTATATCTTCAGCATGTCTTTCAAAGGAAAAGCTAAAATGGTTGAAGAAAATCCAATGATGCCCCTTATCATAGACTTAGATAGGTTACCCTTAGTCGACGAGGAATATAAAATTTTTGAGACCCAATGTGAGTTTGACCTCTATGAAATGCACAATTGGGCCAAATAGAAATTCTCTGATACTAGCGATGAATTGAGCATGTGGGACTCCTTCCTACCTCAATTCATTTTCCCTCAAACTCATTTCTCTCCCAATTTTGTAGCCTATTGTCATTTCAGATACATTCCAAGTCAAAGAGTTATTATTGCTCAAAACAATGATGTTTCATTCACAATATTCTATATTCCAAATGCTTCAAGTGAAACCTTCAGCCCCTCCACACCCTTTTTGTGTAGATTCCCTCATGGAAATCTATAAAAAACTCACTTTCCCTCAAAGAGCTAAGAGCTTCGAGATTTTCTTATTTGAAAATGCAGAATTACCAAGAACAAATCCTCCATACCCTTCTTCAATGTTCTTAGAAATGACTAGACAGGTTGTCTCAGTATTTTCTTTTCTATTAGGTTATCCAACTTATCAATGGGTTGATGAAATTATTATAGGATTTCTATCAGTGTTTTTAGGAGGTCAAAAACCTTCAATGATCTTCAATTATAGAGAATTTTTGTCAGAGGCTATACATGATCAATTCTTGAAAGTTTCTACAGAAGTATCTTTTAAGTATTAGTTAGTTCTTGTATACATGTTCTTGTTTCATCAAGCAGATAAATTTCAGTTTCAATTACAGAACTTAGATGAACATGGTAATCCTCAATCTATAATTCATTGGAATTCCTTGGTAAGGAAGAACACCAATGCATTTTCCTTCAGTGATTACACCAATGAGTTCCTAAATATGGTTTCATGCTTACTCAATAGTGATGTTGTTCCTAGGATTTCCCTTAAAATCAAGAGAATTATCCACCTTAACGAGCAGACAAAGACTGGATATTGGCATTTGTATCAAAACTACACAGAGATACGAGTATATGGATGTGAGTTTCCTCCATATAAACTGTCTAAATTTGTGCTAAATGAGTTCCACATTGTGTTGGCTAAGAAGAAGTCTCAGTTCAAGTTAAAAGTTCAGATTGGACCCTTTATTTGCAATACTGGAGAAGCAACGAAGGATGCAGATCATCTTTTGAAACAAATGATGTTCAAATTAAGTTTTAACTGTTCTTATGATCCCTTGGGGATTTTTTCTAAACTAAGGTTAGAACAGAAAACTACTCCTTATGCACAAACTCCTAGACTAGAGATTGATTAGTACATAAATCAAGAGAAGTGGTAGGAAAATACATTACATGAAGTGGAAAAGAAGGTTTTCATTTTGAAAACTTCACAGACTCCAATTCCACAAGAAAAAGATACCAAGAGGACAAGGGAAAGTGTTTCCCCTTCAATTTCTAAAGTTCCAAAGGCAGAGTTCATAATGCATAAAAAGAAGAAGAAGAAGAATCCTCTTGAAGAGCCATTTCAAGAAGAAAGTTGGCTAGAAAAAACTACATTGGTTCTCACATTTCCCCATGTTGCAACATTTCCAAGGATTCAGGAAATTTTCTCAAGCTCTCATGTATCCTCAGTCACTCAAGACCCATTAGAAATAGATCAAATAGGAGAGCTAACTCATACTACAACAAAAACAAGCATTTTTTCTAGATACAAGGAAATCAAGAATAAAAATGAAGCACTAAAGGCCACCACTTATTCTAAATTTTGGAAGCAAACTTTAGCTTCCCAGCACAAGCTTCTTTCTACACTGGATACTGAGAAAGGACAATTTTAGATGGCCCTTCTAGAGCCTAAAGTTCCCTTTCATAGAACTGAATAAGATTACAAAAAATATGTTTTTACTTTTGACCCTAAACAAATTCATCCTATTGGCTAGATTGATCTACACAAGCAAGTTGGAGAAATGATTTACTCCACCTTGGCTAGCTCAGAGATAATAGCATCTAAGTTGTAGGTTTTAGTGAATAATATTCAGTCTCAGCGAAAGCTAGAAAAGATACCATCGCTAGCTAAAGATACCTAGATAAAAATCCTTAGAAGATATGGTAATGAAATTGGGATATGATCCCATTAGAGTTGTAGAAGAAATGATTAGGAGGAAAAATGTTTATATTTTAGCATTACGAAAACAATTGAAGCTCCCTACCATAGAAGATCCACAAACCAAAGAAGTTGGTGAATTGGAGAAGGAGAAAGAAAGCATGCTTAAAATTATTGTGGAACAAAATTTACCGATGAGAAGATGGAGACTGAATTAGAAAAATTATTAAAGGAAAAAGAACAATAAGCTGATGTAGCAGCAACTATTCCTATAGGAACAAATTCTATTGCAAGTACTTCAACAGTAGGGACTTCTATTACAACATCCATAATAATGGAAACACAATCCACAAATTCAGTAGTTAATTTGGCTAAAGCTATGGGAGTTTCATTCTTAAAGGACCAAGAAATTGAAAAGCTAAGGCTCAACTCATCAATATTCGGGAGTATAAAATCAAAACTAATAATTCTTACTTTATAGAGCTTCAAAAAAGGTATAGGCTAACTCAGAGAATAAAGACCCTTGAAAATGAGACTGCTATTGCTCAAACCATTACACAAGCTAAAGAGAATATTTAGCTGGATATCAATGAGCTTATGACTAATTTATGGCCTTCCATTGAAATTATTTTTGAGCAAGAAGAATTATTGGAAACGTCAAAGGAGGTAATTGCAAAAATAAAGAAAGACATGTGTCATAAACTAAGAGATGAAACAACATTGATCGGGATTTTGAACTCAAAGTCAAGAGAAGAGTTGGAAGGATATGACATTGAGGACAAAACTGAAACCATTTAGAAGTAAGAATAATACTCACTAAAAATAATTTAGTTTTGCAATTAGAAAGAAATGCCATAATCTAGAATCTAGCATTCATAAGTTCCATAAAAAGTTTAATGTGCTTCATCAGAAATGACTTCCAGTTTTAAGAGGAATGGGAGACAATTTGGTTCCCCTTGAAGAATACCAGTGTAGACTGCATTCTATAGCTGTGGATAACTCAAAATTTGCTAAAATCAAGGGAACCATTACAGGGAAGGATTTTATTGAATATTTGATCTTTGATTTGTTAATACAACATGACATCCAACATTTTTTCATAGTCAAAACCACCTTTCATAAATACACTGAAGTGGATGAAACCTACAAAAAATTAATAAAATATTCAATTCCTGATGAAGAAAGATGGGAAAAGATATGCTAGCCCATTGACTGAATAGACAATAGGTTTTCATCAACAAGATGTAGGTTTTTAGGAGCAAAATGATAGATGATTATGAAAGGCAATAGAACAACGACTTTTTCAACTCATTCATCACTAGAAGCCTCGAATTTTGTGCAAAGATGTCCAAGCAGTTTAATATTTCCTATTTTGTAGTTATATTTTTGTAAATCAGTTTTAAGATATTTGTAAATAAATATTTATATTTAAATCAAGATACTTTCAAGAAATTTATATAAATACTTTGTAGATCGAAGTATAAAGGGTTGAACCCTTGTGATAAACTCTTGAGCAAATTTGTAATCCTCTCTAGTTATTTTCTGAGATTAATAGAAGGATTATGGATTCATTTTGAAACAACTTGTGTTCCCGTGGGTACTTCTATGTTATTTATATTTTGATTTTGTTTAAATCTGCATATGTTTGAAATTAATAGGAATTATGGGTAAGATAAGATTGAATCTTAATCTATCTGAAAGACTTGATCCAGATCTTGGGGGGAGGCCCCCAAGATCTAAAAAGTTACAATGCCAGAAATAAGATGAGAGAACACACAGTAAATAAAATCACAAAGAAACTTTTTTTTAAAATGGAGAATAATTGTAAAGGCTACATTGTGGTGGACAATCTGTCCTTTTACAAAATGAAACTTGTTACTTATATCCTTTTTTGGTTACGATACCACGGATAAATTCCATGGGTGAATGAATACCATGGGTGGATGCCACTTACAATACCATGGGTGTATGACAATGACAATACCATGGGTGGATGAATAACGTGGGTGGATGAATACTATGGCTTGATGCCATTTTCTATTCGGGTCATTCCTCCCTCCTTAAGAAGCAAGGGTCCCTATTGCATGAAGTTCCCTACTATGAAGCCTTTGTTGAATATGAAGAGCCATTGAAGAGAAGGATTTTATGTGGTTAACCCATAACTATGATGAACAAAGATCTGAGGATAGAGATACCATGTAATGCTTGTGACCAACTATGATACTGACAGTGTGCGACCTAGAAAATGGACTTCGATGAAGTGTGGGTTTGTGGATGACCCATAACCATGATGTTGATTGTTGATGAAGTAGCAAGTGCCTAGATAGCCTAGATGGGAAGGAATCTCTCCAAATAACCTTAGCCAGATGCTACTATGCTAAAACTAATGAATGTGAATTAGGTGCCTACTAAAGCGGGGTGAGAGGGCATGTCTCCAAAGGGAACCCACTCCGAATGCTGCTCCAGATTTAAAATGGAAATAACTCGGTCAATATAACTCAAAAATTTTACTATACTTTTTTTTTTGGAAATAGAATGACCATTCTGCATCTTCCCATGTGTTGGAAATCCTTATCTAGACACTTTGGAATCTCAGGTTCATGTTGCAACCGTTCCACTGTTACAAAAGTTATGAAAAAGTAACTGATTTTAAATTAACGATATCTCCCACATACGAACTTCGATTTGACACTTTTTTTTAAATTGGGTGATTTTTCAAGAAGAGCTCATATCTACAATAATTGTTCTAAAATTATTCACAAAAACTACAAAACTTATAGGAGAGTTATTGTCCACCAATTTTTGTCAGAAAAAATTATACAACATAATTGATTTTAAATCAAAAATATCTCCCTCATCTAGATTCCGATTCGACTAATTTTTTTTTTTGAATTTTGATATTTTTCACAATGAATTCAAATATGTTATTTTTTTTTTTTTTGAAAATTTTGCACCAAATGTTTCAGATCTGATATGCAAACTAGCTTCCCAAAAACATTCCTGCAAAAAAATGAAAAAATAAAATTTCTTCTTGCTTGGCCCAAGAAAGTGCTTTGGAGAGGTTGCAACACATGCCTACAGTTTTTTGAATATTGCTACAAAATTTTGAAACAGAAATATGCATTAAACCTTCATTCCATGGAATCGTAACCTTCTCTGATACCACTAATCCAGATCTTGGGGGGAGGACCCCAAGATCTGAAAAATTGCAATGCTGGAAAGAAAATGAGAGAACACACAATAAATAAAATCACAAAGAAACTTTTTATTAAAATGGAGAATAACTGTGAAAGCTACATTTTGGTGGATAATCTGTCCTTTTACAAAATGTGACTTATTACTTATAGCCTTTTTTCAGTTACAATACCACGGGTAAATTCCATGTGTGAATGAATACGTGGGTGGATGTCACAATACCATGGGAAAACACCATGGGTGAATGAATACCATGGTGGATGCCACTTACAATACCGTGGGTGGATAAATACCATGGGTGGATGCCACTTACAATACCATGGGTAAATTCCATGGGTGGATGAACACCATGGGTTGATGCCATTTTCTATTCGGAACTTTATGTTTTAATTAATTCCTCTTCATCTTTTTATTGTCACTTCCCTTTAAGCTTTAAATATATTTTGTTTGGATGTAAAAGGGTTTTACCCACATCATCTGTATATGACTAGTAAAATACTTTGTTTGAATATTTAATGAATCATATATTTTCTTAAGTTCAATCAATCTTACACAATTTTTCAAATCTAAATTTGTTTAAAGGTGAAGAGTCAACCCTTTCAATATATCATAAATAATTAAGAGTTTTCACCCGTTTAACAGTTTAAAGCATTTGTCATCCAAGAAACCAAAACTAAAACAAAACATTTTAGATGCTCTGGCATAATTCCTTAACCTAAAATTCTCTACAAAGGTACAACATGTTTCATGCTCAAGGAAATTTTTTTTTTTAGGTCAAGCACCCATTCAGTGCTTCTAGGTTTGTCATAAATTCAATTGAGTCATTACCATGTATTGAAGAACCTTTTGGGCATGCTACTTATTATAAAGAAACACATATTGAGTCAAAAGACCCTCCAAGACCTTGTCATGGCACAAAGATCAAGTTAGCCTACATGAAGGGATAAGTTGGCCTAAAGATAGTAATTCGTACCCCTCAGAAGCCCATAGATAAGAAGGAATTCGAACTCATTTGCACACTCACTAAAGCATGTTTGATCTCCTCAAGATAGAAGCTAGAAAAGGATGATGAAGAAGAATATCAAGATCATAATTTTTGGGCCTCTCGCTCTCTCTCTTTCGTTTGGGTTTTTATAGTTTATGGGCTAGATGAAACTCCTAAGCTGCATTGAAGTTGTGAAGTTGCAAGGTTGAACCTTGTAGAAATTCTGACTATAGATTAAGCTGATAGTGCAATATAACTAAAGAAAAATACTTTAATCTACTTCTACAATCAAACTTGCGGAAGCTTAATAGATTTGAGCAAGATCAAGCGGAACACATATAACTAGAAGAAGAATCAATGCACATGAAACACAGAAGAATACTCTGGGGAAGCCTCAGCTAAAAACCCCACTATCTATATTATCATACAAGGTGGAAATACATCAAGATTACACAAATCCTTAGCTCTCACAGCTAGCCAGCTCTTAGTAGAATCCTCCTGGATGCTCACAGACAAACAAGGCTTCTCATAAGCCTTCTCCTCTGCCCTCCAAGCTTCCTATTTCCTTGAGATGTTTCTCTTGGGTGATCCTACTGTTACCAAGTGTAATTCTAATCACTCGCATTGATCTCACACCCTGTAAAATTGCGCAATCCTCAAGGAACCCTGTTCCTTCTACATGGATGAGTTTCCTTTATAGGAAAACTCATGCAACTGATAGTAACATGTCCTTCACATTTAGCTCAATTGGGTCTTTCTTTAAATAGACATGCATGAGTTACTGATGAGAGAATCTTCAGTTATGTGGAGTACACTAGTTTGATGCATTCATGCATTCACTAACTGAACTCACAATTAGTTCTTGAAATAGTTTGGAACTAATTTAACTGAACTTAACTCAATAAACTAAGCTAACTAATTACAACTCAAATACAACTCAATCTTATATCCTTAATTAAGGGATAATTGTTGCATGACTTCAGAAAGACTTCTAGCTTGAATTTCTCCAACTAATTAATCCATAATGAATTAATTAATTATTTTTCAAGCAGTTGGTGAGACTAAATTCGAATTTTAATTCAAGGAAAAATTAAAATTGGAATATATTGGATTCTATTTTTATCATTTCTTGTTTCTATTTTCAACACTCCCTCTCAAAAATAAAGGAATTCAACTCGATCCCGATCCTGAACCTTTGGAATGTTCTGCATGCAACACCTCTCTAGTGTTGTTGCTCCAACAATCTCTAGAAACAAAAAAACATCCAACCTAAATCCCACTACTTCCTCCCGCTACTATGTAATTTGGGCTCCTCTAGCAAGGTACGATCCATGAGATAAAACCTCTCAATGGACCCTGCCCAATTTCAGCCTTCTTGAGACTATCACTTCACATTGCCCCACCTCACACCTGGAGGTATGGATGTATGTGATCCCTCTGCTGACTTCTCCAATTGTGGCTCCTCCACAATTGTTTGAGACTTCTTCTGGGACTACATGTTGAGAGGTAATTTACTCTCCCTCTCAACCACCAAGTCTCTAACATTTTCCTTACTTCTCAAAGCTTTGCATGCATCTTGAACCTCAAGAGAATACAGGTTCTTAGATCGTGAATTGATCTGTTTCACCTGTACTATGGTGATGTGTCTAAGGAAAACCTTTCCCTTACTGAAGATAACGTTGTAGCCTTTGTCCTCCAACATCGCGATCAATACCAAATTCTTCTTTAGTCTAGGCACATACTTCACATCTGTCAAGGTGATAAGAGCTCCATGCTCCCTTTGAAAAGCAATCATGCCCACTCCTGAAACACTATACGTTTCATCATCACCCATCTCTATGCACATCTTGAGGTCTTTCTCCTCCAAGGTATTGAATAAAATTTTCTCGTTGGTCATGTGGAATGAGGCTCCACTATCAAGCAACCAACCACAACCCATCATCGATGAGACCATGCACGCGATGAGGGTGAAGTCCATTTCCAATTGAGAGGCTAATGCCTCACCTTCCGATCTATCTGAGGATCCCTCCTTGGACTTATTCAATGGGAAATTAGTCGCATAATGACCCATCTTGTGACAATTAAAGCATCTCATTTTAGACTTGTCAAGCTTCTTCCCTCCATGAGAAGAATTCGATTTGAAATGGGACACCTTCTCCTTCCCTTTCCTTGCCTTACTTTCTAAGGCTAGATTTTCTTCATCATCCTTAGATGAAGAACCATCTCATGTGCTCCTCCCAATCTCCTCCTGCATGAGACTTAACCACAGTCATTCCCAATTCAGTAGTTTCTCCCTTCCATTCACAGAGTCCTGGTAGCTATTCCAACTCTTTGGAAGGCCAAGGAGAGCGAGGCTCACCATATCATCATCGGAAGTAGTTATTCCCACACTGCTAAGCTCATGTCTACAAGTGGTGAGCTTGTTCAGATATGTGGAAATTAATCGCCATTCTCCATCTTGATTCTTTGCAGCTTGTCCTTGAGTGCCAATTTCCTCTGGTTTCTATTGTTTCGTTAGAGGTCCTTCAATGTCTTCCACATTGAATATGGAGTATCCTTCCCATAGATACTCGAGACAATATGGTCTCGAACTCCCTCAAGGATGATTTGTCTCGCCTTCACCACACACTTCTTCCACTCAGCCAATTCTTGCGCATTAGCTGCAGCTGGCTTCAGGATTTCTTGATCAATGAAATCCTTCAAGTCATTGTCTTCTAATATAGCTTCCATTCTATCTTTCCATGCTATGTAATTCGAGCTGCTTTCCAAGGCATACTCAAGTCTCAAGCCATAGAACGCCACTGACCAACCTGAAGTATGAGATGAATTCGATTTGTACCTGCAACCCTGAACTTCAAACTTTGAATTCTCTTCTCAGTATACTGTTCACAACTCTGATAACCTTTTCTTTGATACCATGTAGAAATTTTGCCTGTAGATTAACTTGATAATGCAATATAACTAAAGCAAAATGCTTTAATCTACTTCTACAATCAAACTTGTGGAAGCTTAATAGAATTAAGCAAGATCAAGTGGAACACCTATAACCAGAAGAAGAATCAATGCACATGAAACATAGAAGAATACTCTGTGGAAAGCCTCAGCTAAAAACCCTGCTATTTGTATTATCATACAAGGTGGAAATACATCAAGATTACACAAAGCCTTAGCTCTCATAGCTAGCCAGCTCTTAGTACAATCCTCCTGGATGCTCATAGACAAACAAGGCTTCTCACAAACCTTCTCCTCTGCCCTCCAAGCCTCCTATTTCCTTTCGTTGTTTCTCCTAGGTGATCCTACTATTACCAAGTGTAACACTGATCACTCACATTGATCTCACACCCTATAAACCTATGCAATCCCCAAGGAACGTTGTTCCTTCTGCATGGATGAGTTTCCTTTATAGGAAAACTCATGCCACTGATAGTAACCTATCCTTCACATTTAGCTCAACTTGGTCTTTCTCTAAATAGAAATGCATGAGTTGCTGATGAGAGAATCTTTATTTATCTGGAGTACACTAGTTTGATGCATGCATGCATTAACTGACTGAACTCACAATTAGTTCCTCAAACAGTTTGGAACTAATTTAACTGAACTTAACTCAATAAACTGAGCTAACTAATTACAACTCAAATACAACTCAATCCTATCTACTCAATTAAGGGATAATTGTTGCATGACTTCAGAAAGACTTCTAGCTTGAATTTCTCCAACAAATTAATCCATAATGAATTAATTAATTATTTTTCAAGTAGCTAGTGAGACTAAATTCAAATTTTAATTCTCAATTTTAATTCAAGGACAAATTAAAATTGGAATATACTGGATTCTATTTTTATCATTTCTTGTTGTCATTTTCAACAAATTTGTGAAGCTACAAGGTTGAAGTTGTGAAGCTACCTCTAGATTAAATATGTGAAGATGTTAGGTCACAATTGTTGAAGATGCACTAAGGTCAAAGTTGTGAAGCTTCTAGGTCGAAGTTGTTGAAGCTGCTAGGTCCATGTTGCAAAAATTATTGTTGGGGTCGAAGTCACTAGAGCAGTTGTTGGAGAAGTTTGTTTTTGGAAAATGTGTAAGGAAAGCTCATCAATAGTGAAGGATGACTTGGTCTTGGAGGGTCTTGGTCTAGGGTCATAGGTCTTGGAATTCATCAATTGAAGTTCTATAAAAAGAGAAGGATTATGGTGGGTTTTCCTCTTAGTTGGAGAGGCTTTGGCCTTGACTGATCACCTATATATTGTGTCCTATTGTCTCATTATTATTTATGATTCGGTAGTTGTTTGATGATAGATAATACTAATAATAATAAAGGAAAGAATAAATTAATCAAGTAAAGTAAAAATACATCATAAGCAGTTATTAAAGTAAGAGAAATAACCTACACTTGTTGCCCCCTAGATTTCTCAATAATATTTACTCCACATACTTTCGTTGTGATAGCCAGAGCTTTCCATTTTTCATGTCTCTGTGTATCTCCATGCCCAAGATCTATTTTTCAACTCTAAGATCCTTCATATTGAACGTCCTAATAAGATGAGCCTTTAAATTGTTCATATCTTCCATGCTTTTTCTTGCAACAAACATGTCACCAACATGCAAAACCAAGATTATGAATAAATCATTGAAACTTCTAGCTCACCATGAAATAATAAAACTTCTTGTACCATTTCCTAGAAGACTATCTTAGGCCATACAATGATTTCTTGAGCTTGAAAATTGATCTCCTGTTACGGTCTTGTAAAAAACCTTCTAGATGTTCCATATAGGTCTCATCATCCAAATCTGCATGAAGAAAAGTTTTTTTAACATTTAACTATTTAAACTCAAGGTCAAGTAATGAAGTTAGTGCTAACATCGTACGAATAGAAATATGTTTTATTACTAGTGAACAAATCTCATGAAAGTCAATACCTTATGTCCAAGAGTACCCTTTTTCTACCAACCTCACTTTATATCTTTCAATATTTCATCCACATTTCTCTTCAATTTGAAGAGCCATTTACTTCCAACGACAATTTTCCCTTTAGGAAGTTCTACAAGATCCTAGGTTTTGTTTTTTGCCAAAGAATCCATTTCCTCATCCATAGCCTTCTTCCATTTTCACTATCCACATCATTCATTACTTCCTGATAACATTAAGGTTCCCCATTCTTAGTAATTAGGGAAACAAAATAAGCATAATCTTCATACCTTTTTGGTAGATTTTCTTTCCTTTGTAGACCTCCTAAGAGTGACTATTTGTTGAGCTTCTACACTTTCCTTTATATCCTCTTCACCTTTTCCTTCAAAAGCTTATTCTTTCTTTCGACTTTCCAGAAAAGGTTGAGTCTCCAATTGAATTTTTTGACTCCACAATACCTGTCCCTATTCAATTTTTTTCAACTTTTGCTTTTAGAGGATAAGATTCATCAAATGTTATGTCTTTTTTTATGATGATATTATGCATATGAGGATCCCACAATCTATATCCTTTCACATCATTCTCATACCCAACAATACCTAACAAGACCATAACTTTTTTTCTTTTGGATCTAACTTAGAACATTGATTCTTTGGAATAAGAGCATAGGCATCACAACCAAAAATTCATAATTATGAATAATCACAAGATTGAGCAGACCAAACTTATTTAGGGTTTTTACAACTAATAGCAATTTAAGGTGATCTATTTACCAAATAACAAGGAGTGGATACTATTTATGCCCACAACTCCTTTGTAAATTAGCATTGTAGATCATACTCCAATCTCTTTTCATAAGAGTTATGTTCATACGTTCAACAACACCATTTTGATAAGGAGTATAGACAATAGTTTGTGTCTAACAATCCCTTCATCCTTATAATACTATTAACATTCTTAGTAAATTCACCACCATTGTTAGTTCTTAAATAGTTAAATGTATTTCCCATTTATTTTCCTCCATAACTTTAAATTATTTAAAATCATTAAGTACATCAAACTTTATTTTTAACATATAAACCCAAAATTTCCTTGAGTAGTCATCAATAGATGTTATAAAATATGATGCACCTCCATGAGACACTATAGGAGATGGTCCTTAGAGATAAAAAAGAATATAATCTAAAACTCCTTTACTATTATGACTGCGAGTTTTAAATTTTTGTCTACATTATTTTCCATATACACAATGTTGGAAAAAAACCGAACTCAATGATTTCAAATTAGGAAGTAGTTTGCGATTCATTAGTACCTAAAGGCTCTTCTCACTCATATGACACAATCATTGATGCCATTGGCAAGTAACTTCTCCTACCTCCTCAGATACAATCACTGCCTCATTAACTTGAGTACTTCCCTTTAAGTTTGTAAAGGTTTTCAATCTTCTCTGTCTTCATAACAACCAGAGCAACCTTTGAAACTTTAAGTGCTCCACCTTAATTTGTAAATTTGTAATTTTCTGAATCCAATACTTTGAAAGAAATACAATTCTTCTTCAACTCAGGTACATGTATGACATCTTTCAATGTTATTTTCATACAATTATGCATTTTTATTCTGACATAATACATTATTACCGATCAACACATTACTCTCATCCACAACTTGATATGAAGTGAACCAGTTTCTATGTGGACTCATGTGATGAGAAGTGCCAAAATCTAACCAATCTTCAAAATTATGAGAGACATTGCAAATAGATAAAAATTCATATATCGTACCTTATTCAACAGACAAAAACTTATCTATCATACCTAAGTCAACTTGATTTTCTTCCTTCTTTGAGTTTTCATCGAACTTTTGTCTTTTCCAACATTCTTTCTTGAGATGCCCTCTTTTGTTGCAGAACCAACATTTGGCTTTACACTTCTTACCTCTTGACTTTGATTTGGAATAACTTCTTGATTTTTCTCCTTTATTCCTGAACCGGCCTTTGGCTACCATCAATTGTGGCATGGAAGTTTCAATGTTGTATTTCCTTTACATTTCTTCAGATAATAAAGCTACCACAACTGAATCAAATTCTACAAATTCAGTTGTGCTCAAATTGATAAAAGTAACAAAATGGTCCCAAGACTCGGGAAAGGAACATAACAATGTAATGGCTTAATCTTCTTCTCCAAATTTGACCTCCTTATCAATCAACTAGAAAATAAGGGTATTAAATACATTTAGGTTGTCTGCAATCTTAATTTCTTCCTTGATCGAGAGGCTATACAACCACCTCTCCAAGGAAATCATATTGGTTAGAGGCTTGGTTGTGTATAAAGTCTCTAGTTAATTTCACATATCCGTTGTTGAGGTTTCTTCAATACTGTTGAAGAGAACATCATCCACCAAGCACAACATGATGGTACTAAGAGCAAAAGTGTCCAAGTCCTCACATTCCAAATTTGTCATGCCAATATTTCTCTTTCTTACCCCATCTAACACTTTGTGTAACCCTTGTTGCACCAACAAATCTTGTACCTTCAATTTCCATAATGCAAAATTATTTTTAATAGTGAATTCCTCCACCTCAAACTTGGCATTAGTCATTTTTTGATTTTCTGAGCCTACATGGGTTCCTTTAATAATTTTAAATTTTCTAGGTTCTATTAAGGTTTTGATATAAATCCTCCAACTAGGGTTTTCTAAAAAATGATTTACTTTAGAATTTTAAAGTTGTACATTTATTTTTGTGTTCTTTAAAAATAAACCCTACATTTTTAAATAAACCAAACAGAAAATTCTCAAGGAACAATTTTTCTTCCACAAATTTAAATGAGTTTTCTGTTCTTCAAATGAAAAAATTATGTTACTAGGATTTATAAAAAAATACTCATTCCTTGTGAAATCTGCTGCTAGGGTTTTAGACTTTGCAAGATTGTGCTTGACCCAGCTTCTTTGACATGCCTCCTTCATCAACAAGAAGATATGGTTTCTTCAAAAATGTTATGCATGCAAACTTCCTTGCACACAAACTACGTGTAGGTTTTAACCCTATACAAAAATTACGTGCAAATGAATACTTAAAAACACATAAAATATAAAATAGTGAGAAAAAAAAACATACACAAATTTTTCTCCTGGAACCAAAAAGGAGGAAAACTAGATTGATTTTTCATTATATTCCTTTCGATGTTACAATATTAGAACATAACTATAGTTCCCTTGACTGGATCTAAAAAATATCATGGGCAAAACCATCATGCCCAAAACCATGCACACAAAACTATGGACAAAGCCATGGGTAGGTCCACCCACCATCCTTGGGTGCACAATTTTGTTTCCCAAAATGCTGCCCAAACCTTGTGTAAGGGGCTACTGTCCCCCTACAAACCCTTGGCAAGGGGGGTTGTTTCCCTTGTTGTGTGACAAAATGTAACATAACATAACCCATATCCAACACTACCCATGGTCCACTCATGTCTACTGCTACTCTCCCATGGCATCTTTTTCTTTGCAGTTGTGGCTTCTCAAAAGGCTCTGTGAGTCTAAGACTTTTGAATTTTGAGCACAAGTGGCTTCTTTTAGTTGAAAAACGTGCTTCAACTCTTTACACCAACGAAAAAAGATGGCTAGACCAACAAACAAATGGTGGCTTTCACTTGAATTTACAATGATTTGCACATGGATCTTCATGCAATATTCTCTTGTGAGTTTGTGGGATCCTCCACTAGTCATTGGGTTCTACATGACTGCAACCATTTGAATTCTTCTACTCAAAATGGATCTTTTAATTTGGCTTAGAAAACTCTTGTGAGTGCAAACCCCCATGGTTTTGATACCACTTGTTGGTTTTTGAGCTGATAAACTTAATAAACAAGAAAGGAAATGCACAAACATAGATGTATGTGGTAAAACCCTTTCATATTTTCAAAGAAACCTTTACCGGGCAAGATTGGAATACTTTATTATTCATGGTCAACAATGACTCTCCAATACAATAAGCCTCTCACAAACATCACTTTAATCAATAGACATGGTTACAAACTAGCTTGGAAGTGCAAAATAACTTGTGATTCAACTAGCAAACCTACAATCATTTATTTAAAAAATAATGATAATAATTTCAAGAAAATTAAACTTGCAAGTAATTCAACTAACAATAATTTCATGCCAGGGCTAATAATATGTATGAGAATATAAATATAATAATATAACCCATATACAATGGAAACAAAGTGCAATACAACTCTTTATGAATCCATTATCTAAGTCATTTTATCCTAACATACTGTATAGGAAATTTTAGATCAGATTTCAACACCTATTAATTTATACAATCATTAATCTCAATATTTCTAGATGTTTCAAAATATATTTGTAGTTTTTAAACCAGGGAAAGCTTTACATGTTGAGATAGTTGAACTTAATTGGATTGGAGATTTAGACAATATTTCAAAATTTAATTGAGAAGAGGAAAATTAATTGTTTGATGTAATTTTGTTTATTAAATTTTAAAATATTTTTGAAAACCTACGACAAAATAGCCGACTGGAGGCTATGGGAATTGACGGTGATTGATGCACTATAAGCACTCCTTCGCAATAATCACTGGTTCAAATCCATATGGGTGCTTCCTACCAAAAAAAATCTACTATCAAAATAAATAGCAAATAAAATAAAAATATATATATACCATTTCCACACTTAAGAGTTCTGTTTTATCTCATAAAAATGGTAGATGTATATGTCAGTGTAAAAGTATATAATGTATTGGTTACAGCTTTGAGTTTTGGCTTTAACAGTTCTGTTTTAACTCTATAAATTTGCTTTGATAGTAAAATTGATACCAAATAAATTCATATTCCC